>JAHBCN010001982.1:0-102308 GCA_019359885.1 Listronotus oregonensis
AAAAAGTAAAAAAAAATTTATAAAAAGTTTTTTAACAAAACCCCTTTTTCATGAGAACAACAAAGAAAAAAAAACAAATGTAAATTTTTGATTTGACAAGAGAAGCAACCATGGCGGCTCCAGGCCGTCCTCGTAAATTGGGGGGTGGTCAACTTTTCCCCCTTCTATTTCTCTGGTTTAAACCGAAAATTTTTTAAAAAATTGGAAATTGTTTTTTCCAACCCCGGACAATTTTTTTATATTCCTTATAAAAATACAAATACATAAGTTTCCATAACTTTTTACGATAATGTTAATTTTTTTTTAAATATAATTTTTTTAATGTTCGAAAAATCTCTAATTTGGGTACTTTTGACTCATGAAAAATATATATAAAAAAAAAAATTTAAAAAGAAAATATATTTTTTTTTTTTTTTACAATAGTTAAAATATCCTTATTTGAGATTTAAAAAAAATGCATTGTTTATATCTGTTTTTTGATTATTTATTAGGACGCTCAAAGTTTTCCCCTTATCTTTAAGTATCGCCGTCCTTTGACTCATAAAAGATAAGCATGTTATATATTTTTTTTGTTTTATATTTTCATCGGTGACAAACCCAAATTTGAGTTTTTTCGAACTTTTTAAAATTATCCCCAAAAAATATTAATTTTATCAAAAAGTCATTTTTTTATTTCAATAATGAATATTAAAAATCCGGTTAAAAAATACCAATTTCTTGCAATTGTTTAAACAATTTCGGTTTAAACAATTGGGCACCAGGTTGCCCTAGAAACATGCATTTATACGCATCGGTGGGGAAAATTTAATAAAATTGAGGTGGAACAGTTTTCGGTACTCATGCGCGTTTCCCCCCTTAAATAGATAAACAAAAAAAGTTTAAATTTTAGGAAATTCTGACCATGCAGGATAATCGTGGAAAGCCTTATTTAACACTTTCCCGGGACAGTACGGCTATAGCCGTAAAAGTCTGCTCTTCTGAGTCAGGATTGTAGCAGATCCTTATTTCCTCTAATAAAAACAGGACTGCTTACGCCGTCACAGATAAAGACGACATGGGTCCTAACTAAACTGTCCTATCAAGCTTGCCATAATCAAGAAACTGTCCGATTAGAGGAAAATTTTTTCGATCCCCAAATTTATTAATGTGTTAGCCCTGTTTTGTTATGACGGATGGGGGTTTCGATTCACATTAAGTTCCCTTTGGTTGGTTTAAAACTGCTGTTATTTTGTGGGTTATTGCACTTAAACTTTATACATTTGTAACCAAATATTATTTTTATTTTATTAATTTTCTTTGTCGTAAGTAAATTTATACGCTCGGTGATTTTTAAACTACTGAACGACGGCGTTGATAATGTAATATAACCCTAATATATTTACTGTACATAAATACGAATTTTTGTACAGTAAATTTGCTATTTTAAACCATTATTTTTGTGACTGTTTTTTTTGTTCCAATAACAAAATACCCAAATAACCAAACTATAGCCCTGTATAATACAATAAATACAGGGTATGATAGCCTTGTATATGAAGGTATAAGAAGGTTATTTTCCATTTGCTGCTAAAAAGACTCACCCCAAAGAAACATTCCCTACATTATAAAGACCGCATAAAACAATGTTTGCTTAACGCCCCAGAAGACATTCTTTATGGTAAAGATGGTAAAGATTTGCAAAAACCAGGGGGGTCGTCCATGTTCGAATAATTTGACAAACCCGGGCCTTTTGTGCAGGTATTAGTAAACCCCTTCGCTTCCGGTAAGTTCTTGCATTTTCCATAGAAAATAGCGGCGCCAGCATCTTTTAAAAGATGAACTTACTTTTTACGTTGTCGAGAGTGTTGAAAAGGCATTATTAAAAAGGAAACCCCGCTTTGCTTTGTTTTTTTTCTTGGCCTCCGTCGGTGAACGTTCAAAAGCTCTTCCCGTTCCCGACACGTTGTTGTCAACGGAAATTTCCGAGTTCGAGGTGGGAAATTTTGGATCGTCGGGCTCTGTAACCCCCCGAAATTGAACTTTTTTTAAAAATTGAATTTTTAGCAAAAAAAAAATCGATGCAGGGCACAAACAATGACAGTTCGACCCGGGGGTGCTTCTGGTATCACGCATAACCGTTTTCTGTCAGTACTGCCCCCTTTCCCGCTGAGCGCGCAACCATCTTATACCTCGTCGGGTGAAAGGGATGTCCGATAAGCCGCCCTTTTTGGGTTTTAAAGGGGTTTTCATGAACAAGTCCAGTAAAAAAATTAAATTATGTACCATTTTTTTTCTTAAATGTAGAATTCAATATTTAGGTAGTTTCCAACACTGAATTAATTTGTAATAAGAATGATTTTTTGTTTAATTTTTATAAACGGTTATAACCGTCTGTATTTTCACTCAAAAAGAACGCACATGCACATGACGGTCAATAAAAAAAAATCAAACTGTGACTTTTTTTAGGCCCCAAGATAACTAACTTTAGATATAAATGACTAATCGCATTTATGGCAAGTTTACACCTCGCGCCCCAAACATTTGTGTCATTAACATGCAAAAAAGAGGGCCAGTTCCACTTAGAAATTTGTATGCATTAATTAATTTTTAAATTTAAAAAAAAAATTTTTTTATATTAAGATATAAATTTTTTATTTTGGTTTTATACATATATAAATTATGTTAGGTAGTGATATAAACCAATTAAAAAAATTAATATTAAAATATAAATAGAAAAAATAGGGGTTAAAAGATAGGGTTAATTTCAAGACTCAGTTTTTTTACCGCCTTAAAATGGTTTGGGAAAAGAAAATTTTTTAAACGCTGCTGTCGATTTTAAATTTTTTTTGCGTTCAAAAACGAGAAGTTTGCGCTTTCTATATTTTAATTTTCTTTGCTGGGGGCAGAAAGGGATGCAATAAAGGTTTTGGGGGTTGGAACAGACTTATAAACAAAGGGAAAAATGTTTTTTCAAATAACGTAACTCTTTTCCTGCTTACACTTATATTTCGATAGGGTTTTATTCTAAAAATTAAATGTATTTATACAAAACGAGCATTTTTTAAAAGGGAGCCTTTCCGTTTGGCACTGCGAAAAGAAAAAGAATCAAAGGGTAACCTTTTCCCTGGCCAACCATAGGGGTAGATCGACGCGGAGAGACCGACAAAACAGCACGCAGAGCGGGTTTTATATTTTTTCACCGACCAATGATCACGTTGGGGGAGAAAAAAGGGTTTTACTTATTCTTTCTTTCTTGCACAAATGACTTTTTCCAAAAAAAGATTTAGTAGGTATATGCTCCCAAAGGGGAAAATGTCTTATGTTGTAATATACATGACTTTTTAGATTAATGCAATACATTTTTTTTCAGATTTTTAATCCGAAATAAAAATTATAGTGATTTTTTTCAATTATGATTGTGTTAATGGATGAAACAAAAGTTTAATTTTTGATAAGCCACAAGAGTCATTTCGCCATTTTTTATTTTTATTAACTACAACGCATCAGTTGTGAACCAGTACAAAAATGTGTGGCTTTCCAAGCGAAATTCAAAGAATTGAGGAATTTAAGGAGCTGACAATGGATAATATGTTTATTTTTGATTAAGAACAACATCTGTGTGTTTTTCATTTTAAAAACCAGTAACCATGATTTTAACCCCAGTGTAATAAATTTTTGTTTAAGTAAAAAATTAAGAAGTAGGAAGGGGGGACGAATTTGTAAAAAAACGATCTGCTAGTCCTTTGGGTTTTGGCCCTAAGAGATGACTAGACCCAGGGGCACGGACACATTTTTTGCCCATAAAATCTCATTTTTTTAACCCGGGATCTGATCCCCTTTTCGGTCCATATTGAGGTCAGGGGGCACCTCAAACAAAGTAAAATCACATTAAAAATTATTAGAATAGTTTAATGCTAAAAATTTAAAACTGCGTTTCTAGAAGGCTTCGCATCTAAAAAACTGTCCGCGAAAGTCTTATACTGTGTTACATAGACTATTTTGCGAAATTTGGGATTTGATGATAAAATTTAATCAAACCCATAAAAAAAATAAAGGATTTGCTTTTAAAAGTTCCATTTTTCTCAAAAAAAAAAAAAAAAAATTTTTTTCGCAAATGCCAAAATGAAAATTTTCTTTTCTGTTCTTGGGCACCTGGTTAATATTTGGTGTGGGTCTCAAAATTTTTCAGAGCCATCACTGGTAGAAACCCCGTTAGTTCGGGATTTTGAAAGGGTTCTGACCATAGAAAACCCCAACTTTAGATATAAAGCTAATCGTTTAGGGCAAGTTTACGATCCCAAAAACAAACGATAGTGTCAAACATGTAAAAAAAAAGTGCCGATAAAATTTTATGTCATTAATTAATTTATTTATGAAAATTTTTTTAATTTTTAAAATACAAAATTTTTTTATTTTGTTTTCATAAAAGAAAAGCGCAGATACTGCGAAATGGGACAATTTTGGACGTTTTTGGATGTCCCTAAAAACGCCCACGCATTGTTTACGATCAATAATCTTCCAGCAAACAACAATACGTTTATTTTGAAATAATTCTTTAGTATCAACGCTGAAGCAATAGTTGTGTGTCTAATATTTGACCAAAATTTTTTTTAAAAAAATAATAATTATTAGTAATGGATGTTTACGAACTGAAAGAGAAAATTAAAATATTTGAATGGTATCAGTGGGAAACCGTTAGGGGAATTAGGGAATTATTTATTAATTTATTTATAATAGGCCGACTCCCAGATTTCCACTTTTTTACCGAGTCATTAAAAACTTTTACTTTGGTTTTTCCCAAGAAAACAAAAAGAAAGTGCCCCAGAAAAAAAAAAGGGAAAGGGAAATGGGAAAATTTTGGAGGACAAGGGATAAAACCACAGTTTCCATTAATACAATTAAAATTGATTTGTAAAAGATCATGGGGAAAAGGCGAAAAAAATTTTTACCCTCCTACAAAAAGAAAAACCCGAAATTAACCCTGATGATCATTTTTGACAAATACAATTTTTAAAACTGTAATGGAAATGAAAAATAAAATGAATTTTAAAAACATTTTTTTTACTGATAAACCAATTTTTACTTTATGGTCTCACCCAAGATTTTTTTTTTTTCAGTAAAACAGAAATTTTTGGTTTCCCCGGGGAATAGGGGTATTAATCTACAAAAAAAAATTAAAATTGAAATTCTTTTAGGATTATTACCCTTAAATTTAGCAAATGTCAGAAGGGTTTTTATGAAATCTTGGGGAAATTTTTTGGCTCAAGAAGGTGGTTTATTTGAGCATCTTTGATAACTTAAAATTTTTTTTTTATTTTAGAATGCACAAAATTATTTTCAAGAATATCTTTTACGTTTCATTATTTAAGAAAATTATTTTATTTTTTTAGGAAAAAATGTTTTTTTTGACGCAAAAGTTGGGCTCGAACAATTTTAATTTTAAAATTTTGGCTTATAAAAAAAACAGATCGAAGTCGGTTTATAGCTAGGCTCTTGTTATTCCTACAAACACTGCATCCTCTAACTGAAAATAAAAACGTAGTAAAAAACTAAACTGGGCAGATAAATTTTCCGAATTTATCACCGCATTCCCACCAGTCCCAACCAAAAATAAGCCAACTAAGGGGAAAAAAAATTTTAAAATGGCCAAAAATTAAATTTTTGGGTATTTTAAATTGGGTTCTTTCCAAAAAACTGGGAGCCTCCTATTTTCCCAGTAGGGGCCCCACGGGTATAAATTATGTTGGGAGAATATAAACAATGAGGAAAAATTAATAGGGAAATTTTAAATAAAAAAAAATAGGGGCTAAAAAGATGGGGTTTAAATTTAAAACCCAGTTTTGTCCCGGTTTAAAATGGTTTGAAAACTTTTAGAATTTATTAAATGACTGACTTTACAGGGTTTTTGGGTCAGTTCAAAAACGACGAATTTTTTAAACCCGTTTTTATATTTTTAAAAGGGGTTTTGTTTGCTTGGGATCAGTACAGGATCGTGAATCATTTTTCCCTGTTGTTTAGGAAGGGGTTTATTTGACGGGACTTGCATATGGACGTACAAAAAAAATTTTTAGATTGGAACAGACTTAAAACAGAAGGGTAAAAATGTTTATATAAACAATTAACTTTTCTTTTTTTAATTTTGTTTCGAAGGAAAAAAGGATATTCTAAAATCTAAATATGTAGGTACTTATAAAAAACAATTTTATTTATTACGGGGAATTTTGGTTTTTTTATAAAAGAGAAAAAAGAATCATAGTAAAACCCTTTTCCGGGGCCCCCAAAAAGTGCCATAGATCGACGCGGGGGAGCCCTGACAAATCACCGAAGGGGGGATATATTTTTTCACCCCCAAATTTAACGTTGGAGGGAGAGAAAAAGGAACCGCTATTCTTTCTTTTTTGCACAAATGATCTTTTTCCCCAGGCGGCAAGGGGCCTCTTGTAGGTATATGCCCAAGGAATATTTTTTAGTTGTAATCATACTTACTGATTTTTTAGATTAATGAAATACTTTTTTTGGGTTCAGATTTTTTTAATCCGAAATAAATAATTAAGTGATTTTTTTTCAATTAATTTGCATTGAAGAAACAAAAGTTAATTCTTGATAAGCCACAAGAGAAAGGGGTTCAGTTTATTCCCCTTTTATTATTAAAATAAACCTCATTGTAACCAGTAAAATTCGTGGTTTTCCCCATAGCTGTAATTTTTTAGAAAGTTTTGGGGAAGAATTTAAGGAGCTGACAATGGATAATATGTTATTGATTAAAACAAATCTAAAAAAAAACCCAAGTGTTAACATATTTTTGTTTAACATAATTAACAATAGGAAAAGGCGGGACAATTTTGGTAAATAAAATCGATCTGCTAGTCCGTTCTCCCATGTTTAAAGGGACCCTAAGAGATGACTAGAGCCACGGCCCCGGACACATTTTTCCCCCATAAAACCCATTTTTTTTTAAACCGCGCATCTGAAAACCCTTTCCCGGTCCATATTAAACCAGTGGTCTGACACGCCCATTCCCCAAAAGCCGGGGAAAACCATTTTGGCAACCCCCAACCGGCAAGAGTTTCAGATCTTTTTCCCCTCGAGCGCGATGAGCGTAATCCGGGTATCGAGGGGGTTTTTAAATTCTTTTAAGGTCAATTCAAAGATGGGTAAATAGATTGATATTTCCATTAAAAAAATTAAAAACAGATAATAATTAAAATAAATTTTTATATAAAATTTTTTAAAATCTAAAACAAATTAATTTATTTCATAGGTCAAGGCATAAGAACATGATGCCTGTTTTAGGGAAAAAAGGAATTTTTAAAATTTTGTTAGTAATTTTACTTAGTTTTAGTTTTGTTTATTTATTTATTAAATGTGTCTAGTTTCCTTTTTTGTTTTTTGACTCAGCCTTTTTCCGATTTTTCTGTGGATTTTTTTTTTTTTTTTTAAAAATAATTATTTAAAAAATGTTTGAAAATATAGAGACATCATAATGAACATATTTTTTGTTTCCCTTACCACAAATACATTGCGAGCATAAATCATTTGGCCCCTTTATTTGTTAAGTGCTTAAATTTTGTTAGGGTCACACAGGATAGCTTTGATTTTCCATTTTTAGGAAGTCACCTTGATCAGGGTCATTAATAAATTTTTCAAAATCCCCCAAAATGGAAAAGAACTCTTTTAAAATTCTGTAAAGGGAAACCCTTTCCGCCACGTTGTGACAATCAAAAATTCTGCCAAGTTTCCCCTTTCCAAAAAAAGAAACAAGATGTTAAATTTTTTATTTTTTACAATTTGTAGATAAACTTTTATAAATTTTTAACCATTTTCAATTTATATTCATTTTGGAAAAAAGTTTCAGGAAAAAAAAAAATTTTTTTGGTAATTATTTTTTGGATTGTCCAACCGGGTCATTTTCCTGGGTACAGCTGGCCTCCCTTTTAATCTCATTAAAGAGAAATTAATAACAAAGCCAAATTTTATGTTTTAGCCCAATTTTTTCTCAGCATTTAAAATATCATCAAAGTTTGTTTAAAATTAACAACCTGAGAAGTCTGTATTTACCAAATTTTTTTCTAACCCTTTTTAGTAGTAAATTTTCCTTTAAAAAAACAAATAAATTTTTAAAAGAAGAAATAATTATTTCTAGTAAAAAGAGGATATGGCAAAGGGAGAATAGGGGCGTTTGTAAGGCACCATTATTGCCGTTTATGCCCTTTTAGAGGGCCTTTTCGGGAAAAAGGGGCTGTTTTTGAGAAGAATGTGGGTAAATTTTTAAAAAACCAGGCAATCATTTTTCCTTTTGCCCGGTTGGAGGTACCTTTTGCATTGACCCATCTGGGCGATAATCATTCTCAATAATGTCATTTTTTACAAAAAGCTTTTGCAAACCCCAGAATATTTTGAGGGTGAAAGACTGTCTAGGAATATTCCCAAGCCAATGGGCCTTGTTTTTTTTTCCTTTTGGAAAAGGGGAAAAAATTTCAGCTTTTGGGTTTTCCGCATCAAGAGAAGTTTTAAATTGGGTTTGCATTTGCAGCCAAAGGGACACAACAAGGGCTTCCCTGGTAAATTAATTTTAAATTTAGGGAAAAACCAGATTACCAGGAAATAATAATAACAGTAACTAAATAGATCTAATAAGCAGGCACCAAGTACCTATGCAACGCAATAACAAAAAAAAAACCCGAACAAAAAAAAATTCCAAAAGGGGACCACGAAATTTACGGAACCCCAATGCTAATTTTTTACTGTTTTAAAAATAACTAAAAAATACCTTCAAAATTAAAGCCAAACACGAAATCATTAAAATAATTTTAATTTTAATTATTTTTAAAAAGCACCACCAAAAAATGTCAAGTTATTTGCCGCCATTTATTTTAAGACTTTATAAAACCGGAATTTTTAAACCCGGATTTTCTTTTTTTTTAGCAATGTCCGGAAAAAATCACTGGTCATTACAAATTTCAAAGAAGACCTTTACAGGTTTAGTCTTTATCTTAAAAACCAAAAAGTTGATTTATTAAAATAACAAAACAGAGAAAATTTTTAAACAACTAAAAATTAAACAGCTGAGAAACGTGTTTAGATCTGAAGGAAAGGCCATTTTTTCCCTGTTCACCTTTGAAAGTAAAGGGGGTGGGTTCTAAATTAATTGTTGTTCAACATTTCCCCTTTCAGGAAGAATTTCTGGACAATAAAATTTATTTTTAGTCAAAAAAGAAAAATAATAAAGCAGAATGAAATAAAACTATTAAAGTAACAAAGAATAATAATAAATTATATGATATTGTGAGGAAAAAAAATAATGGTTCTATGCAATAAATCTATTTTAAATTATCTTTAAAGTATTAAGGCAATATCATAAGCCTTTTCTGACAATAAGTTTTTGACGGAAAATTTGAATTTAGGAAAAATATCTTTATTTTTATTACTCGCAGATAAATAAATATCTTTTGTTTTGAGACATAAATTAAAGATTTTTTTTATTAAAGTAACACATGGATATGGAAATATGTTCTATAGTTTTGTGGCGGATTCATGTTTTGCTATGTTTTTTTGGGGTTATTCGCCTTACAATTTTTTAGAAAATGGGACCACTTTTGTCCAGGTTCAGGGGTTTAACGAACTGACCTGCTTAGCCCTATTAAACCCTTATGAAATTGCAGATCGCCTGCAACAAAAAAGGATTAAAAAGTTAGGAAATTCTGAAAGTTATAGTATAAATACTAATAATGACGTTTTGTCATAAATGACATATTAGTTTGTTTTAGTGGTATATTTATAATTTTTCAAAAGACAAAGAAGGTAATGTGGTGAGTTAATTGATTTTTATTATGTATTATTTAAATTCGCAGATATTGATGCCACACATTTACCTTGATTTAATAATATGAATGCACTTTCTGTTCTTTTGCTAAAATCTAGAAGCATTCCAGTTTATTATGTTTTATGTTCTTCTATGTGTTTGGCTAAAGCTAATGGTTCACCGATATAAAATTTATTACATTTACAAGGAACGTTAACTTCAAAATATAAAAATATACATTTCTCAAAAAAATATTAAATAAAGTGTGTCAATAAGTGGTACTATTTTAATCTTTAATGTTTTCTAAACAAAGAAGCTTCAGGTGAAATTTTTGTCAGTTCTAAAATAAAGTGGTGGGGGAAGGTTAAAGTTTAATTTATAAAAGTGCTAATAACTCCGGTTTGCTTTAACCGAATTTAGTGAACTTGGTCTCGTTTAGAAAAGCATTTGCATTATTTTCAGGTGTATAAACTATTGCTACACTTATTTCACAAACGCCGCTAGAGGGCGTCAAGGTAAAGACTAACTTATTTTACGAAATTTTTTGAAAAATTTAAATACAATGATATATACCTTTTTACATATTTAGAAAGAGAAAAAAAACCCAACAAAACGGCAAAAACCGCAATTTAATATCTCTTCTCAAACCGAATATATTAGCTAAAATATAAATACGACATGGAGACGTAACGCATTTAACGACACAATGTTTTCTACTAGGCCGATTTCTTGAGGTAAAAATAAAATCAAAACAATTAGATGCAAAGGCATTTAATTGGCGGGATCATGAATGTTAAAGTGTGGGGCGCCTAGAGGGTGATTTATCCTTTAACTGAAGTAAAGTTTTTATATTTCCAAATTGATACATTAAACTATAAAACTAAGTTACCCTGCTTTGTTTGCAATCTACTAGTGATGTTAATAATTTACCGCCCACGGGTGATGGAGATGTGTCGGCTCCGATGCAAGAGATGTTGAGTAAGGTATCTCAAACGCCCAAGGCAATAGAGAATTCTTATACTTCCTCACAAATAAATAATAATTATGTTAAAAATAAATTATCTAGTCCAAATTTTTTATACCCAAGACTATCTCAGTGCAATCTGGAGGAAAGATAGATAAGAAAAATATAAAACTTCTTCACTTAAATGTTCAAAGCATAACAAATAAAATTGACGAATTAGAATTGCTTCTTAATGATAAAAATATAGATATATTGTGTGTAACTGAACATTGGCTTCGATTTTCGGATCCGAGTAGCTTAGTCATTCGGGGTTATGAGGTGCTTTCTTACTTCTTAAGAAATCTTCACGAGCATGGGGGATCGCTTATATTAGTAAAAAATGTTTGGTATCCATGTTTAAAATAAATAATTTAATAAATAATGCTGCTATTGAAGAAAACTGTGAAATGTGCGGAGTTACATTTAATGATGTGTGTATTGTATGCTGCTACCGACCGGGAGCGGGTAGCATAGATGTTTTTCTTGATACAATATTTCCTGTGTTTTTAAATATTATGGTACGTCATAGTAAGCATATTCTGTGGTGATTTAAATATAGGATTATCTCATCTGAAAATAATAAGTAACAATAGCTTTGTGATCTGCTTAATTCTTATAGACTTACTATAACCACTACAGATACCACTAGAATTTTTACTAATAGAAACGGAGTAACAAGTATCTCCATAATACATTATGTAGTTACAAACTTTAACAGCGAAATGTATAATTGCAGAATTTTCAATCCACACATAAGCGATCATCTAGCACATCTGATGGAGTTCTCGTTGAAAAGTTGTGAAATTGCCACCCAAAAAAATATTGACAGCAAACAAAAAAAAGGAAGATGTTTATCATCAAGTAATATCCAGGCATTTACTAGTCTTATAAAACGACATAACTGGAATAACATTTTAAACTACCATGAAGGGACTGATTGTGTGTGGAGCGAATTTCTGGATACTATAAAGTATTGCCTGGATTGCTCCTGTCCTGTTAAAATACAAAATGTAAGTAAATCTAAGACCGAAAACTGGTATAATCCTCAATTAGCACAATTAAAGTTAGAATTGGATGGCTTGTATTGGTTACAGAAATATACTGGAAGTGTAGAAATTGCTCAGAGATACAAACAGGGGAAAAGAGAATACAAAAATCAAATTAAAAATGCAAAAAAAAGTTATCTCTAACTCTGCAAATAAAAGTAAAACAACATGGAAAATTGTAAATACCCAACTTAACAGGCAAAAATCTAACTGCTCAATCCATTCAGTTAACCATCAATGATAAAGTAATCACCAAACCCAACGACATAGCGAACATCTTTGTGAATCATTTCAGTAGTGTCTCGGAAAAAAAAATTAAAGACAAGTATGGTAATATTAGTACTGTATGTTCGGAAACTTCAGTATTAAGAAACTCAATAGTAGTTGCAAATACTGATGAAATTGAGATTAGAAATATAATTTGCTGCCTTAAAAATAAGAATTCTGCAGGCACTGACGGCGTAAATTCCAGATTACTTAAGTCTATTGGTCAGATAATTGGCAGTACTTTGAGTGAACTTGTAAACCTGAGCTTATCAGAGGGTGTGTTTCCTGAAGCTCTGAAAACCGCGAATGTAATTCCAGTTTACAAAAAAAATGATAGAAGCAATATAGACAACTACAGACAAATATCTTTGCTTTCTATATTTTCCAAAGTGTTAGAAATAGTTGTTCAGCGTAGAATAATAGATTTTGTCAGTAAATACTGCATTGTTGAAAAATGCCAGCATGGTTTCTTTCCTGGGAAATCTACGGAAACTGCATCATTTAATCTTATGAATTTTATTTATGAAAGTCTTGATCAGGGAAAATACGTTGTTGCCCACTTTTGATGCACATATTGAGCATGTTTGTGCAAAATTAAACTCTGCTTACTTTGCTCTTCTCAAATTAAAAAATACTTTGAGTGAATCGAGTTTAATGACCGTATATTATTCTTTAGCTTACAGTTTTCTTACATACAACGTGATCATTTGGGGTAGCAGTAGTCAATGTGAAAGGGTATTAATAGCCCAGAAGAGAATATTAAGACTAATTTTTAATATGGGATATGTGGACTCGTGTAGAACGACTTTTGTTAATAATCAAATTTTGGCATTCCCTTGTTTTATATATATATATATATATATATATATATATATATATATATATATATATATATATATAAATGCATATAGTTTGTTAGTACAAAAATATCATTTATTTCAAATTTTAAATTCAAATAATGGTACCAGAATAAAAGATTTGCTTCTTATCCCCAAACATAAGACTTCTTTCTATGAGCGGTCTCCCATCTATAATTGCACAAAGCTGTACAACAGTCTACCTTCTGATCTTCGGCCTCCGGTGTTATATTTAATAAAGGAGTAAAGAGGTTTCTCATTGAGGGTGATTTTTATTCCGTAGTGGAGTTTCTTGTAAACCGAAGACCTTGAGAGTAATGCTTACTATAAATATGTTCTATAGTTTTTTTTTCTATTTTTTATGCTTACTACTGTCGTGGATTTTGTGTAAGAGACTGAATATGACTTTGTGTGTTTTATTTAGTATATTATGTCTATTTTATTATTTATTAAGCTTTATTTTGTATGTTTTATGTTATATGTATATGTAAGTCATTTATTGTTTGTATGTTTTACTTAGTATTTTTTTATATATACTATACAGCAATCATTATACATTTAATTATATATTGTGTGTTTTATTTAGTGTATTATGTCTATTTCATTATTTATTAAGCTTTATTTGGTATTTTTTATGTTATATGTATATGTAAGTAATTTATTGTTTGTAAGTTTTACTTAGTATTTTTTTTATATACTATATAGCAATTGTTATACATTTAATTAAATATGTAAATATTTTCCTGACGAACCTATGTACCACACTGTACTATAATGGAAATAAAATCTATTCTATTCTATTCTATTCTATTCTATTCTAGTCTATTCTAGATAATAGGGGTACGTTTACACAATAACTAAAAAGATAAAAATAAAAAAGGTACAAGCACTATGATTAAATTAAGCTTAATAGTAGAAAAATTGGCTGGAGAAAATATTGAATTTAAAACATCAGGTTTATGTTATTGGGAATATACAATATACAACCCTTGGCAGGTCTAATATAATTTTTCTGCTGCAAAAGAGATATATTGGGATTATAGGTGATGCAGATAGAATTGCACACAGCAAACCACTATTTAAATCTTGAAAAATCCTCACGTTTTATGATATGATTGGTTATAAGGGTGTCATTTTTTTGCATAGAAAAAAATTAGAGAAACGGTCCTATATACACAGTTATTCCACCCGAATAAAGAATACGATTACCAAAAATAGGATTTTTGGAATAGTAACAGAAAATTACCCTGAATGCACAAAGAAATCAATTATATCAGGTGTTGGAAATTTTAACACCCCGTATCTCAAAAGATAAGACGTACATTCATATGAAGTTTTTTTCTTAAAATGGATCCATGAATCATCTCCTTAAATATTAGCATGTTATTAAGAAACATGCTGTATAATGCAATTCCTCTGCATGTAAGGCGGCTTGATACCAAGCGTTTTAATAAAGTTCTAAGAGTACATTGTTGAAAAGTTAAAACTATTCTTTGGATGAATTTATTGTAAACACAATTCCCATATTAAGTGATTTATTGTAAATAGGGAACTAAATTTTTAAAGTGATTTGTATTGTGATTTTAGTATTAGTTGTAGGAAACCTCTATTTCTATTGTTGTATCGTTTTTGAAGCTTTTTTTTTAATAAAATCTCATTTTGTATGTAATAAAAGTTTTTGACGTTTTTAATATTAACGTTTTATATAACTTTTATGTTTTTAGCTTTATAACTGATGTTTTTACAGTTTTTTTTTATTTAGACTTAAACTAGTTTAGTTTTATGGCAATATTTTCATTTGTCTTTTCGTTGCTTATATTTTTTGCACGTCTTATTGGAGATATTAATATAAGTGCTATTGATAAGTCAAAATAGAATACCTATGTATTAGTTTAAAGTAAATTATTGTACAGGGTGGGCCAAATTAGGCACTTTTAAAGGAAAACTCCCATTTTTAAAGGAGATAGATGAAAACTAATGTCGGTGTCTGAAGCTCAATTTTCGTTAGTAACATAATGGTAAAAACCGCACATCGATATCTGTTACCATTTCTGAGTTACAGGGTGTTTTTTAAAAAAGTGCATTTTTTAAAAATCGCTGTATCTTTTTTGCTATGGAAAATTTTGAGTTTTGTAAAAACATTTCCAAAGCAGCTTTTTACGTAGAATTTAATGGTTTAAATATATATTTTTTACAATCAATAGTTTAATAGTTAATAACAGAAAAATCGATGTTTTATATGGGACACCCTGTATATTTTTAAATAATTGAAAATAACTTTAAATTACCTTTCCCAAAAGATAGTACACTTAATATTTTGCTCGAGTTCTCTTCGAAATAAAGAGTTTTTAATAGTTCGCCCACTTTAAACAAGTAGGCTTAGTACGCCGCGGGGCGCGGCCATGATAAAGAAAACAAATGCTTATTGGTAACTGTCAAATGGTGATTTTGGCTGTAACCAGCCGCAATTTAGTCAAATCTTTCAAATAAATTTAAAATGAAATTTGAAAATTATAATATCCAAAAAGAAGACAACCTTTTAAAGCTATTTTTGGAAGATTGCCACACAACCTTATTAATAGTTGCCAGTTTGAGAAAAAAAGGGCAAAACAGTATATAACAAATAGGGATAAGGAGTTAGAAGAGATAATAGTTTTAGGAGCCGTTCAAAATAATTCTAAAACGTCAACACGAAAATTGAAAACGTTAACAGGACTGGCAAGAACTAATGTTAGACGAACTTTAAAGAAATACAAATATAAACCATACAGGACCAGAAAAGTGCATCATCTTAGACCTGGAGATTTTGAACACCGCATAGATTTTTGTCGGTGGTTTCTGGAAAAATGTAACCGTGTGCGCGATTTCCCACCGAATTGTATTTGGACTGACGAAGCGTATATAAGCAGTGTCGGTATTTTTAATCGCTATAACTCGTATACTTGGGCGCAGCAAAACCCTCATTCAGTAGTCAAGCTAAGAAACCCGGGAAGATTTGGGTTTAGTGTCTGGGCAGGTATTTTTAGAGGAAGGATTATTGGCCCGTTAATTTATGATGGTATCCTCACCTCTCAATGATATTTGCAAATTTTAAGACAACAAATAGAACACTTCATTGATGATCTACCTCTAATGGAACTCGGAAATATATTTTTCCAGCAAGACGGGGCACCGCCTCACAACGCTGAAATTATTAGTAATTTTTTAGCAGATAACTTTGACAATAATTGGATAGCTAACCAAGGTCCCATCCGTTGGCCAGCGAGGTCACCGGACTTAACGCCCATGGAATTTTATCTTTGGGGAAGACTGAAGGATTTTATTTTTAAATTACCTATACGTTCTAGATGAGAATTAGAAGTAGCGGTTGTGCAAGGGTTTGCATCTCTCACCCCTCTTGAATTGATGAATTCTGCAAGAAATGTCCGGAAACGGTGCCGTTTGTACATAAAAAGGACCGGTCGACAATTCGAACATCTCCTGTAGCTAAATCTCTTGCGCTGGTTTATTACTTTTTATTGTTGTTTTTTATATTTTATTTGTTAATCTTATTCTAAATATAGTTTACATTGATATAAAATTCGACATCATTCATTGTAAATATAAGTTTCATTTTATAAAATATTAAGTGTGCTATATTTTTGGAAAGGTAACTTAAAGTTATTTTCAATTATTCAAAAATATACAGAGTGTCCCATATGAAACATCGATTTTTCTGTTAATAACTATTAAACTATTGATTGAAAAAAAAATATATGTACATCATTAAATTCTACGTAAAAAGTTGCTTTGGAAATGTTTTTAGAGAAACTCAAAATTTCCCATAGCAAAAAAGTTACAGCGATTTTTAAAAAATGAACTTTTTTGAAAAACACCCTTTAACTCAGAATGGTAAAATATCGATGTGGGTTTTACCATTATTTATTAACGAAAATTGAGCTCCAGACACCAACATTAGTTTTCATCTATTTCCCTTTTAAAAAAGGGAGTTTCCTTTAAAAGTGCTTAATTGGCCCTGTAAAGCTTTTGGCTTCTCAATAAATATTGATTTAATTTGATAAGTTTTTGAAATTAATAGACAAAGTTAATATAGTTTAAAAAAAAGTTATGAACGATTAAACCAAATTTGGTAACGAAATTTTACTTAAAAAAAAAAAAAATCCAAAGATAGTAGATGTTTACAAAAAAGGGTGTATTTGAACAAAATTTTGCCCTTTTTTTTTAATTGTAGGAAAAAATCCCAACCCTTTAAGAGCTTATATCTTTTTAAAAATGAGAAACCATAATTAATTAATTATTTTTACTTTTTTAAATAAAATAAAAAAAATATAAGATATTTTATAATATATAACTGCCACATAAAAATATGGTGCGGATAATTCATTATTTTGCATTATCTACAAGTATGTGCAAAATGACCCCGGAAAAAAATTTAAAGGGGAATATTTGGGATCATTCATTATTCCCCGTCGCTGAAAGACGATTAAAAGATTAGAGAGCATTTTCCACGAAAGTAATTAATTTTTCTAAAAGTGCATTGCCTCTTAGTGTGGATTTTTATATAATATTACAAAAATTTTCAAAATATTTTATATGGCAACAAAAAAATTATTTTAATTGTTTTCATTATCTTCATGTTGGGTGATCTATGGGTTTTTTTTCTTTAAATATTGCTATGGAAAGCAATATGTAATAGATTTATTGACAAATATGAGATATACAAAAAATTTAAGGCCCTTTGATTAAGTTTTTATTTTTAATTTTGTTTTGGGATTTTAAAAAAGAAAATAAATTATAGTTTAAAAACTAAAAAAAATTATTATTATAAATTATTTGAATAAGATTAAAATAAAAATTAAATAATTAACAAAAAATTCAATTATAGTAATAAAACGGGCAATTTACTATATTTTTATAATAATCTAATCTGTAAAAAGTTACCAAAAAATAATTGTAACGTTTTTTAAATTTTTTTTTTAAAATTTAGTTCTAATGATATTAGTAAAAATGTCAAAATCGCCGATTTTTATTTTTACTCATTTGTTTTAATTTTAACATGTTTTAATATGACATTATAAGGACATTTTTTGGCGACGAAATTTTGCCACCAATTTTTTTTCCGATCGTCTTTGTTTTCAGTTACTATCCAAAACTTTTGAATTTTATATGATGGCCATCATTAATTTTTCGATATTTAAATAGCTTTTAAATTCCTTTAACATACTCCTTTTTATCAAAAAACAGTTAAAATATTTTTAACAATTCATTTGCAACGCCGATCCAACGCCTCATCAATGAAAAAATGTAAATGAAATAATTGAAAGGTTTAAGTAATTAATTTAAAAATATTTGGAAAACTTTTTCCATCTAAGAATCTAAAATAAAAGAAAATGATTTTGTTAGTAAAAAATAAAATTTTTTTTTTAAAAGTTTTAATATAGCAAAAATAAATATTTAAACCGAAAAAAACTTCATTAATTTTTTTAAACTAATTGATTTAATTAGCTTTAGCACGTGGGTCAAGTGCCAGTTATAAAAGACTTTTTTGGAGTGAAAAAAATTTTTTTTTTCCCCCAAAAAATAAACAAAAGTTTTTTTCCGGTACTCCCGGGAAAACTTTGGAATTTTTCAATTTCTAATCGGCACGTTTTCACCCAAATAATTTAATAATTTAAATTTATTCTTATTTTAAATATATATAATTTATTATATATAATTCCTATTTTGGATATATTTATATGTAGGTTGGTATACATATTTATTTGTCTGTCCACGTGATTCTAAGTAGGCTTGAGCTAAAATTTATGAATGGGGGAAGTGGTAGTCTTTAGCAGTGGGTAGAACCTAAGAAGCCCGTTTTTTTAATTGCGCCCTGACAAAAATAGGAGCAAAAAGTGTTTTTTTTTTTCTTAGCCCTACGGGGAAAACGCCCTTTCGGAGAGAGGCTATTTTAAAATTGTCTCTCGCCGGGGAGACAAGGGTTCAACTAAAATAATAAATAATAATTAATGTTTCGCAAATAAATACCAGTAGCAAAACAGAAGTTCCTTAAAAAAAAGCAAAAACATTTTTGTTTGATAATCTTCATTTTTTGCATTACTTTACCACCATTAGATTCTATCAATTTACTTTAGATTTTGAATCAAAACAACTCAAAATATTTTATACAAATTTTGCTTAAATTCGTTAATTTTCGAAAATGTATTCGCCATCTTGAAAAACATATTCATTGATCTGCATCTTAAATTTTTAGAATTGAATTTAGTTTTGTAGTCAGGACCAACCTAAAAGAAATTTGGACAAGATTTGAAAAAGGGTTTTAAAAGTAGTGACTAATAGTCCGTTTTTTTTAGGTTAGAAAACTACCCTTGCTCTTAATACTGTCGTAGATATTGACTCAGTAGGTTCTTTTTTCATAAAAATGTAAAGTTATTCCAGTTTTTTTTAAAGTTTATTTTTACTATCTTCTTCAGCAGTTTTTTGTGATTAGAAAAAAATTCTTGCTAGTGAGTGATCAGGTGGTAATTATCATACATGAAAGGTATATCCAACTTTTTGTGTGACAATGCAGATTAGTCAAACATCCACCTGATATTTAGGTTAATTTTGTGGGATGTTGGAGGGATGTTATCAAGTTTCGTGCCCATTATGACTTTAATGAGAGCAAGCACAACTATCGATTTGTAAAGCTCAAAAATTGTCCTAACCATTTTTACAAGGATTTTTGTTATGGAGGAAAAAAAATTCAAAGTAATTTCTACATAATATTTTATTTTAATGTGCAATTTACAATGTCATTTAATCATATAAACATTGGTGTGGAAGTTACAGATCAAGCAATTAGACATAATATTTTAATAAGTAATATGCACTTAACATCCACTAAAAGTATTTGTTTACGAACCACAGATATATAAAATATACAAGAAGTTTATTTAAAAAAACGATTCACCCTTAATTTAAAAAGAAAAATATCCGAATTTATGTGACTAACCTCACTTTAGTAATAAAAAGTTTATCATAAATTATTTTTAATAATTGAAAAATTATATTGTCACTTAAAATTAAAGTCCAAAATGCACTTTTGTATTATATGCAAGAAAAATAGATAAAACGTAACAAATCATTTCAATAACACTAAAATATTGACTTCCATTGTTCCTTTTTATTTGTTAATTGTTACACAACGTTCTTTGATAATGATGTACTCATCCGTTCAAGTGATAACTAAAACTATTCTTAAAAGCTACGACGTATACTATCCCCAATTTTACCTAAGCTTTTGGACTGACTTTAGCAACGCTGCCAGATATTCGAATATCGATGCTAGATCCATAAATACATTTTGGTTGTTTACAATTAATACAGCTTTTTTAAATTTTCTTTCTTTCCAGTGGGTTTCTTTATAGTAATGGTTTTGGGTTTCTGACCATTGTAGCGGGTGGTTGTTTTGACCAAGCTTGTTTGGCAATCCCTGACTTCAACCTTTCACCTTGATCCGTATGTTTTTTGTGTTCATTAACTCTAACTTCGAGTGGTCTCTTTGTTTCACAGATGTATACCCGTAATACATTCACAGGAATTTTTAGATACAGTCATTATTTAAGCTAATGTTGTCTGTCTCTTGTCTTAGTAAAGGATAATTCTGTAGAGTAGTTTGGGATTTAAATGCCTTTTTAATATTATATACTTATTCTATGATTCTTCTGATCTTTCCAAGTTCCTTCCTTTAATATATTTGGAATCGTCAAACATTTAGTCACGTGGAGTCTCGTTCAAGAGTTTTTGCTCTTGTTTTTTTTTATATTTTTCGTGTGTTTCTCTTTTACTAATCTCTCACTGTATCCGTTCTGCTTAAGATTCCTAGTTATGTTACCTGTTGCTCTTGGCAGGGATTCCCTGATTGCTATTTGTCAGTCAATCCACGATTAAATAGGAGTACGTATTGCCTGTGTAAATATTGTCCCAGTGTGGGTAGGTTTTCTGTATACCCAAGTTTGTATATGTCCATTATTTTGTTTGATTAGAAGTTTGCTGAAAAGGTAGGGCTGAATTTTGCTTTTCTCATTGTGAATTTAATACAAGGTCGTATGAAATTTAGATGTTTTAAGAAACCTTCAACTTCTTCTGTCATTACCTGTCCATACACAAAAGTATCGTCAACATATCTTAAAGCAAAACTTTTGGTTTAATTAATGCAGTTTCAATTGCATGCTCCTCAAACCATTTCATATAAACATTTGCTACCACTGGGTAGAGCGCGATGAACCCACAGCTCAAACACCGCGCGCAGTCTCTCATCTTTACCCATTTAGGAACTACTTCGAGGCAAAGCTCCACCAACTCCATCAGTCCATCCAGAAGGCAGGTGGTGCGTTCTACTGTTTTATCTATTTGCTGGCTCGATAATGCTTAACGATTCTTCTACTGGTACGTTTGCACACACTTTTTACATCAAAACTAACAAAAGTATCGTCTGGTCCTATTTCTAACTTCTTAAGAATATTAACAAAATAACTAGAATTTTTAATAAAAGATGGAGACTTACTGACCAGTGGTTTAATTCAGGTCTAAAAGTGGTTTGCCAGTGCAGTCGTGTGCGTTTCAGAACTGGTGATGGCCTTAAGGGTATATTGTCCTTGTGTATCTTCGGTAGTCCTTAGAGATAAGGGTTTACTGTTATGTGGTGTTGAAGTTTTTCTTTGTTTTATCGGCTGGGAAAGTTTTGGCATTTCCTTAACATCCTGTATATTTTTGTTCTTTATGGATGCTGATGGATCTTGATCAAGAGATCTGTATTTACCTTTCTGTAGGAATTCTTATTCTATATTCCGATATTAGATAATATCCTTGAAAAGTTACATAATAAAATAAGTTTCTATGGCCGGTTATACTAAAATTTTTATTCCTAAGTAGATGGGTTTTAAAAAGCTCTTAAATTTTTTTCCTGTACCATTTTAGGTTTACTTACAACTAAGAGTACTTAGGAACGAGGCAACATCGCATCTTTCTCCGTTTTGATTATTGGATCTTCTTTTCAACTTCGTGCATTCAAATGATAGTAGCAATCCTACTTAAATTTTTGTAAATATTTAATCTTTAACATTTTCTTAAAAATTGACACTGTCTAGTATCGTGTTAAAACTTTTAAAGTATTTTTAATTTTCAAAAATTTTATTTTCTAATCGAGCTTTTACATAATGCTTTCTTAGGAATATTTGAGAGCTATAAAGATTAGCTGATCGGCCACGTTGGTTGTCACGACCTGGCCAATACCTCCTATACAAGAAAAGGCCTCGGTGCTTGCGCGTGACGTCATCACATCTAGGCCCAAAATATTTAGCAGGAATAGGAATTATTATGTTCAAGTTTGTTATATTATGTAAATTTTTATAATGTTATTAAGGGTTTCGTTTAAACGGGGCTGCCAGAACGTGAACCAAACTCCCCAGCCGCACCCTATCTGATTTTTTTTCGGGAAAACGAAATTAAAGCAAAACTGATGGTTTTAAGGGCTAATGCAATATCGCAGATTTTAGCGTCATTATCGGTATAGTGTCACGAATGGGGTTTACTGTCATAATTAGAGGTTTACTGTCATAATTGGGGCTTACTGTCATAACTGGGGTTTACTGTCATAATTGGGGTTTACTGTCATAGTTGGAGTTTAATCATACTTCTTATCTATAGGTGCTCTTTAAAATAAAGAGGGCTACGACTATTTACTAAAGGTTTGTAGTTTTTCCTAGTTTTACTCATGCTGATTATGATTATTTTTAGAGCAATAATTTTTAAGAAATGTGTTAGAAATGCCATTGAGAAAAATTTTGTATTATCAAATTTTATATGCTCTTTGTATTTTTAAAGGAGTTGTTCATGTTTACATAGATACTTTGTAGCAATTGAGAGGAGAAACGACTTTTATTGTAAATATCCAAAAAAGTGCTTTCCCAAATCTACTGAATTAGTTTTCAATTATACAAAGATACCAACAATTATACTTACTTACTTTTCACGAGATATAAAGACGCTCCTGACTCAAAGATTTGTATAAGATTGTAAGAATCTTCTACAATGCAAGGTTCATTTAATGTTAGATTATCCTTGCAAAACTCACAGTTAATTTTTTAAAAACAATGTAGAAGCGTTAGTGTCCGACTCAAATAAGTTATAACTGGCACTTCAGATCTGAGCAGCTTCAGGTCTGAGTCTGAATACAAGTTTGGATAACAAACTATCAATCTGGTCAGCATAACTTGAAAGAGGTATCTACTTGGGATCTGCTGAGGGTGTCAATCTGATTGAAAGAATTCATTTTCTTATAATGATTATTTTACAATGTCTAGATTTTAGTGACAGTACATTGAATTCTGAGCCTTTTTTCATCATATAGCTGAACTGAGATATGGTAATGGCTGCCAGCTAATTGCCTGTACTTTCCAAAACGCCTTCCAATGATCTGTTTGAAATTTGCCTTTAGTAATACATAATTCATCTAATTCTGTTAAATATTTAGTAACTTCAAGCAGTCCAGTGATGGTGTGACTTAATGCAGTGTGTGTCTGCCGAGTTGCTTATTTTGGAAAATTAGATGTTTCTTCTAAGTATCTAACTAATTTTGCATTTGATTTGGGAAATAAAATTTAGGATCCTTATTGGGCTCAGCTAGTATTGATTTGGTGAAAGGTCTATACTTATCTAATAAATGTTTTCCCTTAAGGGGAGTTTTAACGTTAACGATTTTCTCCACTCATGTCCATATAATGCTAATAAAGTCTGCTGTGTCTTGTGAATAAGATAAATTAAAAGGGCCTTTTAGAGCCCTTGACATAATAAAAGGATTAAATATTTTATGATAATTTACATTTTTCTTTTCTATAGATGATGGATATAAAGCCTTTTAAGCTATGAATAGCCATGTTTAGTAATTTGTCTCTTTCCAATTCATGCAGTTTCTTATTGTGGTATGCACATTTTTTTACCTGTCTCAAAAATCAGATATGAAAGAGTTTGATCGGGTTTCGAATTAAGAAGTTATTAAAATACATTTTAATAAAATGTACTGTGTCAAAAGGTAAAATAGGTATTCTTTCTATCCATAGGATGTGAAAAAATCATAAGTTCATTTAAGTCTGAAACTAATTACTGTTTTTACTATTTGCTGCATTATTGTCACTAACTGTAAATAAAATACTTCAGGGTATCCAATTCCTCTTCTAAATTTTCATTATAGTTTAATACAACTGATATAACATTTGAAAAATAGGAAGTGCAATTGTGGCATAGTAGGAACAGAATTATCTCTCAATCGAGGCATCTTTAAATTTACTTCGTGATAATAACTGTTTTTGGATCCTGTTTGAAGAATCCAAATTAATACTACTCTGTAGTAAATGTAATTCACACACTTTAGTGTTTTTATTTGGGACTAAATCGTCTCAAGTGGGAACCACTGCAACCATTTTTTTAGCTCGCTGTCGTTGGGAAAATATGAATCCTTGGCCCATTATGTAATTACCACGGCAACCCGCAGCACAGCACTTACACGGCATATTCACAAAAATACTCGAACTTTAACGCGCAAATAGGTAAACAGAAAACTGATTTAATCTAAAAATAAACGAGATAAGCAGCTAAAGCAAAAGTTACACTCACGTTAAACTAAAGTTAGGTTAAATCGTTAGTTGTGCTTTGACATAAAGCAAATGTACTGTAATTGCTCCCAAAAACGTAATTAGGATTGTACTAGATTACATTTTTTCAATTTTAGGATTGGCTTTGAGTGCTGTTGTTTCATTGATTAAACAAGATTTTTATGAAAATAATAGATTATCTTTGGATTTTAGCTATTGTAGTAAGCATGCAATATTCAGTGTCTAATTGTAATAGATCTAGTAATACAATTTTGAATAGCACGAACGCTGCATGCCAACACGCTTCCAGCGACAATTTCATACATTTTATATGGAAATCATCCGGCCCAGATGTGATGACGTCACGCGTAATTTCCATTTATTTGGAGCCCCGAGGCCTTTTCTTGTATAGGAGGTATTGCTCTGGCTGAAAACGATTTATGGCCTTGACTAAGGTCGATCGTAGTACATACTGGTATGAAACTGATCACTTACCTATTTTAACACAATACTGTTAGATATATGTACTTTCAGAAAATGTAAAAATTAAAAAAAAAATAAAAATGACTAACCAGGGCTGGGACTCTGTAAAAATATAAGGAAAGAGAATATCAAAATAGGGATCACATGTTCTTGTTGCATTTAAAGGTAACTCATAAGTTTGTCACTGTTTTGAAAGAGATAGAGAAAAGGAATGTCAAAAAATTTGCTTACAGGATCGGGCCTCAGAATGACCTCTTAAAAAAAAATAAAAACCAATTTTCAGATATAAGATGAAGCGTTCACCGCAAAAAACTGCAGAAGATGCGGAAGCCGGTAATGACATCGACTTGGGAATTTTGTTAAAAGAAAAGAAAAAGGATAAAGATAATCTAACTTAAGAAGCCGAATAGACCATTTCCCGGCTTCAGGAAAAATTTCTACGACTATTTTGCCGAATACCTCAAATAACACTGGTATTCATGGTTTTAAGTATGATGGGAACAAGAGAGAACTGTTTTTGAAAGGTAAGAACTGAGTAGATTAATCTACTGATGCATTAACTGTAGAAGGTGCATTTAGATTTATGAGTGATATTTTCGTCATTTTCTATTCTACATTTTTGCTAGTGGGTAAAATCCATTCAATAATTGAATTTTTGTTCGTAATTATTGTAATTTGTTTTTTAAAGATTGATTTGTTTGAATCGTAAAAAAATAGGATAATTATTGATGATTGATTTTTAGGTAGTAGTTATTTTTAGGTAGTAGTTATTTGAAAAACAATGTCCTGTGGTGTGGCACTACTCGCGTTATCAGTAAGGTGCTGTGAAAAGCAAAACATCACGTTTCAATGCTTGGACAACGCTGATTTTAATAACTGGGAAGAAATGGGTTAATGCCACCGGAAAACCTGGCACTCATGGTACTTTGGTACTTAGGGGTTTATATATGTATATATAATCCGTGGATATAATATACATATATAATAATCCTTCGTGAGCTGTCATAAAGATTTTAAATATATAAATATATATATATATATATATATATATATATATATATATATATATATATATATATATATATATATATATATATATATATATATAAGTAAAGTGGAAGGTAGTCTCGATCGACTGTTGAATGGTAAAGACTTACTCAGATCTGGTCTAGGGCTGAGTAAAACTTTTTTGCCAATGCCGAGCTTTCGGAAATTTATTTTTCCTTTTTCAAGGCTACAATATAAAAGAGCCTTATTAATCAAAAATTATCTGAAAGAATGTATCCTATTGTTTTAAAAACGATAGAAATATAAAGCAAAATATAACAATATTTACGTGCGCAAAGGAAAGTTTTCTTAAGGCTAGCCTTTACAAGAAACATAATATTGCCCATACCTTATGCTCATAATTTTGAATTTAAATTTTTAACATTTATATTCTGAGTGTTTTCTAGAACATCTTAAACATACTTGGATATGTATTAACTTAAATGTTGTTTCAAGATGTTCTAGGAAAACACCAGGATGTATAAATGTTAAAAATCTCTGAATTCAAAATTGTTAGAGCACCAAGATGTGTAAAATAACAAATCGAGTGGTACTTTTAAGGAAAGCCTGAGCTTAAGAAAACTCACTTTGCATAAAGTTTTATTGTTATATTTTGTTATATATTTTTTTTTTATATCGTTTTTAAAACAATGTTGTATTTGTAGATTAATTCTTTTGATTGTGCAATTTTCTTTTATATTGTAGCCTTGAAAAGGAAAAAAAATATAAAATTTAAGCTTCCTAAGGTTTAGTAAGAGTTTCCAGCCTCTAGACTGAATCCCCAAGAATTTAGACTTTATATATATATATATATATATATATATATATATATATATATATATATATATATATATATATATATACATATATATATATATATATATATATATATATATATATATATATATATATATATATATATATATATATTATTATTAAAATATATATTTTAAATAAAGTTTATTAATTATTTTAGTTTACATAAATATCAAGCAATATACAGGATGTAAATAGTATGATGCTGAGTTCAATGATGTTAATGGGCAGGGGAGCTCAAAACAATAAAGAGTTTATATGAAAAATTTTAAAAACTCCAACAGATTTTTGTCAAAGTTACGAACTTTAAACGCAGTTATTTCTGAAAAACTTAACAACTGGAAATTTTTGGCTTAACAGCTTATCAGTACATTCATTTGGTAATAAAATAAACCAAGTTTAAAATATTACAGTCTGCAAATAAAAAAAATAAATAAAATAATTCTTTAATAATCTTTCCCCCAGTTAAAAATTTAAAAAACAATTGGCAACAAAGCTACCCGGGCCTTTGGAGTGAAATAAAGCCGGTGTACAGGGTTTCCAAACTGGAGCTTCTATGAAAAAAACCCCTTTTTTTGAGGGGATAGAAAAAATTGACCAAGGTGTTGGGAGCTCAAGTTTAGAGAAAACTACTGGCGCTAACAAAATTTTTTATCTTTTATCGTTTCCATTAGAGGGCGTCGAATTTCGTCGATTTTAAATGCCCCATAACTTTCTTTTTAAAAAAGAAAATTAATTTTGAAAAAAACCCTTGAGGCACTTTTTTTCTTAAAGTCATTGATAGGAAAGATTTTTTAAGGCTTTTGGGATTTTCAGCCCCACCCAAAATCAATTTTTTAAAATCCAATTCTATATATTATAAGATTTTTAAAAAGTTGATAAAATTTCCAAATTTGATGATTTTGTTAGGGTTTTTTAAAACCATTAGCAGTATTACGTTTTAAAAAATTAAAATAATGTGCCAAACAGAATCAACATTGCCATGACTAAAAAAAATGACATAGGATCCCAAATTTTTGTTTTTAAAACAACAGAACTTACAAAAAAACATAACCTCCCTTTAACCCCAATATAAAATTTTATGAAATTTTTTAACGATAATAAATAAACAAAAAAAAAAACATAATTATGTTGAAAATTGTTAAAAATTGTCCCCCCATTTTGTTTTTACGCAAATTCTACATATTTTTTAACAGCTTTAAAACGGCATTAATAAGTTCTATATTTTAAACCCCGGGTTAAACGCACCTCGCAACGCCCTTTTTTAATTTTTCCCCGGCTATAAAAATTATTGTTTTTATAAGTAAGGTATCTAATTCCCCCAAAAAAAAAAAAAAATCAAAGGGAGTCAGGCCCGGCCCTGGCAGGCCATTGTATGGACCCTTTGATCTCCATTGATTTTCACCAAACTAAAACTTTTGGTAATCGTTTATGGTCCTTGCACAATGCGCGGGGGCACCATCATACTGGAAGACTCTGGGATCAGATATAGGGAATATCTTCCAAGAAGGGTTCAACCTGGTCCTTTAAAATACCCAAAATATTGTCTAGAATTCAGCGGTTCATCAAAAATTGGGGTCCAATGAATTGTCCTTTTAATTCCCAGCCACACATTGAAGTTTTAAATCTTCCAAGTGTAATCATTAAACCGATTTAATATCCCCCTTTTTCCCAAGGAAGCCTCGTCAGACCAAAACGAAAACAAAAATTTGGTCAATTTTTATTTTTTAAAACCCCTACAAAAACGAGTTTTTTTGATCAAAACCCCGGGGGGGAAGATGATGGATTTTTGGGGGCGATAAGGTTAAATTTTTTTTTCAAAATTTCAAAAAAGTGCCCAATACGGTTAGAGTTTTTTACTTCTTTTTTTTTAAAATTTTTTGATTTTGAGCATAATTTGCTCTGGGGTTTTTTAAAATAGCCAAAATTTTGAAGATTATGGGCAAGTCTATAAATAGATCTCTGAGGGTTTTTGCGTTCTGACCATTTTTTTTGCTTCTATGTAAATTCAAGCATCTTGAACTTTTCAAAATTTTCATACATTTTTTAAACCCTTTTTAAAAACCTTTCTTAAAACTTTTTTTTAATTACTTTTTTTTTACTAAAATACCAAAAATTTAAACAAATCAAGTACCACTGTCAATTTTTTAACTATTCAGAAGCTGTTAAAATCTATGCACGGCCTACTGCTTTTTTACGTAGCAACTTTAAATATGTGGCTTTAACATAAATTTTAATCTCTTGTCATTTTATTAGTCATGGCAATGTTGATTTCTGTAGGCACATTATTTTAATTTTTAAATCGTAGTACTGCTAATGGTTTTAAAGATAAACATAACAAGTGATACATCAAAATTTAGGAAATTTTATCAGCTTTTCAAAAATCTTTTAATATATAGGTTTCCCTATAAAAATTGATTTTGGGGTGGTGACGAAAATCAAAAGCCCCTTAAAAAAAACTGCCTATTGCAATGAATTTACGAAAAAAAGTGCCTTAAGAAAGTTTTTTTTTCAAAAAATTTAAATTTTCTTTATTAATACAAAATTTTAAAAATTAAAAATCGACGAAATTGAGAAACGCCCTCTAGTGGGCAAACGATAAAAGATAGCAAAGTTTTGTTAGCGCCAGTGGTTTTCTCATTAAATTTGAACTCAGGGCACCTTGGTTAATTTTTTTCTATCCCTTCAAATAAGGGTTGTTCCCATAAGAACACGTCCAGTTTGGGACCCCCTCTACATTGTGCTCACCTGCCCTGCCGCGATATTTTTGTTTTTAAATCGGGAAAATATTCCGATATGTTTTAAATTTAAGACAACCGTAGTGCAAGTGTACCACAGAGTTATGAAAACGGAATGTGTGTAACCGAGAAATCTTATTCTTTAAGCAAAGTAAAAAAGTGCTGTGTTTTTAAAATGAATATTAATCCTAAATTTGTGGTAAGTACAATTAGTTTTTAAGTACAAGTAATGACAATAATTTATTGATTTTTTCTTAAATTTAATTTTAAATTAAATGTCAAAATTTAGTGTAAGAAGTAATTGTTATTACCTGTATGTAAAGAAACATCTTCTTAAAAAAAGTGTAAATATGCAAAACCTCGGCAAAAACTTTCGACGTTCGACTCGCTGCGATGAAACGGGCGCAGTGTTGCCAGCTTTTTTTAAACTTTGAAAAGCCATATTTTAAAAACAATTTACTTTTAAACGATATGCTCTTGGCTTTTTCGACTTGTTTTGAGCATTAGAGGTATTACATTTTATTATATTTCATTATTACGCCATAGCTTCTAGGTTTTCTTTCCACGTGATTTTTTTAAAGCAATATTAATCCACTTTTTCCGGTGTTTTTATATATTAAGAAAGCTCCACTACAATATTGTAGTCCTTTCATAACAGTTCGTTCATTCTTTTTTTTAATAGCACTTTATTTTGAAATACACAAACTCAGGAAATTACTGGTAAATGATTGAAATTTTATAGGTTATGTTCACTATTTGCATTTTTTAGAGCCTTATACCGTTTAATTATCAAATGCACACCATTAAAATACGGTACAACCACTAATTAATTCAAAAATTATGATTTTTAATATAATTTATTTCATTTTTTTTAGGTTGTGGTGGTTGGTTCTCTTCTGCATATCGCTCTATATTTGTATAAACTAATTATTCAAACATACATTAAGTGGGAATCGTCACCGGTACTGGTGAGTTTTGCCAGGAGTCCAACACCCGTGTGGCAAGTACCCTTTCCAGGTAATATTTTAAAATTTATAACGCACGATTTTTCATAAAATTTTGAAGATGGTACCCAACATAAATGCTTGTTTGAAATAAGCACAATTAACCATGTTTTTTTTTAATAACATTGCTCATTAACATTTATTAAAACAAGTATTTATTAAATCATTTTAACCTAAGTTTTTTTTTTAACAACTTTTAAGTTAACACGATATATCGCGTTTCAGCGTGCACTTCATTAAACTAAAAAAAATGCTTAAATATAATTATAAAATTAATATATTACATATATTTTATAAACCTAAGCAATAAAATTAAACGAATTTTTTTCTGGTGTAGTTTTTATTAGCAACGGAATCTTTCAATTTAATTTTCACCTATTTCAAGAAGCCCTATTACCTTGAGAATTTGTAAAGGGGTCAAGAGCCGTTGACAATACAATTATTTCCTAACTTCCTTCTAATGTCCTGACTAAAATTATCAGAATTAAAAAAAAAACAAAATAACATTTTGTCAACGTGGCAATACTTGTGAATTCTCCAAGGCCAAAATAGCACAAAATGCTTCTTGCAAGAATCCAGGCTATTGGCAAAAAAGTTATTATTTTTGAAGAAAGGGTTTTTTACTGACCTTTATGTTGGGTTATCTATGGGGTTCTTCTTTTCCATATGGAATTTTCTTATGATCCGTCGGCCATAATAGATATATTGACAAATATGAGTTATACTAAAAATCCAGGATATTGATTAAGAATACTTTTGTTGTTCCAATAACACTAGAATCTTGGACTTCCATTGTCTTTATTTGTTAATTGTTACACAACGTTTCGGTTAGTGATGTATCTCCAACCGTTTTCAAGTGATAACTAAAAATTATTCCTAAAAGCTACGACTTATATACTATACCTTGTTCACCGAAGCTTGACCGACTTCTTAAGAAGTATTCTTACTAAGACAACACAATGTTTCAAATAAGGACTGTATCTACCAAATTCCCTGTGAATGTGGTGAGGTATACATCGGGGAAACAAAGAGACCACTTGAAGTTAGAGTAAAAGAACACAAAAACTTACGGAACGAGGTGAAACGTCGAAGTCAGGGATTGCCGAACACGCTTGGTCAAAACAACACCGCATACAATGGTCGGAAGCAAAAACCAGTTTATAAAGAAACCCACTGGAAGAAAAGAAAATTCAAAGAAGCTGTAATAATTTTAACAACAAAAATGTATTTAGCAAGCCTAGCATCGATATTTCGAATATCTGGCAGCCGTTGCTGAACCGTGAAAAGTCGGTCAAGCTTCGGTGAACAAGGAATAGTATATAAGTCGTAGCTTTTAGGAATAGTTTTTAGTTATCACTTGAAAACGGTTGGAGATAAATCACTAACCGAAACGTTGTGTAACAATTAACAAATGAAGACAATGGAAGTCCAAGATTCTAGTATTATTGAAACCATTACATTGTCTAACACTTTCAAGGAAACTTTTGTTGTTGTTTTTTTTTCTATTTGAATTAAATTTATTGTATTAAAATATATAATGTTATAAATACCAAATAACAATATTCTAAAATTAAATAAATAACTTAATCTATATTTAAAAATTATAAAATTCATCAAGTCCTAGGTCTTCCTGGATTGTTCCTAGTACCGATGCTGCATTACCCCGTTGCACAGCTAAACCAATTCTTTGGATAATAAAACTTCGAGATTTTTTGCATTGTATTTTTTGCAAATTTCATTAATAAAACCCTTAGCCTCATCACCCAAAGGACCAAAAGTTTCAACAGCAAAAGGAATGAAGATAAAGCGTTTTCAAGCTCTTTTATTTCAGATGTTTTTATTCTCGGCAATACGAGCAGCCGCACCTACAAAATTAGAAGTTTTGTCCGATAGGATTTTGCAAGGTATGACTGCAAGTGACCCAAAGTAATTGTTTTCCATATTTCAGGGAATTAAAGTCATTCCATCACCCGTTTTCCATCGCTTCTGCAAACACCAAGAGGCTCTAACACAGGGATTTTCACAAAATCAGGTTTTTGATAATTTCATTTATCTGACTGTGTCTAGAAGAACGCCCGGCGCTTTTTTTGCAGCTTAACCCATGTAGGCCATAAATATCAGCATTTTCGCCGCAAACGCAGGTGCTCTCCACACACAGGCAGACCAAGTCTGAGAGCGATGGAAATATGGAATAGTTTGTTATCTAACAAATTTCCCAAGGACAAGATGGAAGTGCGTTTAATCCAAGCATTACTTTCAGGGAACTGAAGAGCAAGTAGACGTGCCTTATCTTCACTTATCTGGCACATGTTTGTAATATATTTGTGACGAGCTTGGCAAATTAAAAAGTCAAAATCTTTCTGTTTTTTTGGTAATTCTTGTGGTTGATTTTGAAGATTGCAAACAGATAACCATCTTACATCAAACGGTGATCAACATATTTTTTCTCAAAGAGGTGTTCAACAAGGAGATCCTCTTGGACCAGCTCTTTTTAGTTTAGCAATTCATCCACTTATTTTATCATTAAATACAGAAATAAATCTTTGGTATCTAGATGACGGTACACTTGCTGGAAACCCAAAATCGGTTTTAGATAATGTTCATAAAATAATCAGAGGAAGTAAAGATTTGGGTTTAAATTTAAATTTTGATAAGTGTGAATTAACTGTTTTATCTAAAGATCATTCCAATATACTATCAAATTTTTTAAGAGTTGTTCCTAATCTGTCAGTAATTCCCATTTTAAATTTTAATTTATTAGGAAGTGCTTTTTCGTCAAATGAAATTGAATAATCATTTAATAAAAAGACAGAATTTTTAAAATCTTTTGGCACCAAATTAAAATTTATAGACTTACATATTTCCTATTATTTACTAAAATATTCCTTTGCCATACCTCGAATGTCTTATTTGTTAAGATGTTCACCTTATTGGAAATCTCCAGAATTACTTTGTAATTTTGATAATGTATTACAAAGTTTAGTTCAAGACATAACAAATTGTGATATTAAATTAAATTCTTGGTTACAAAACACTCTTCCAGTAAAATTTGGAGGTCTTGAAATAAGAGATACATCCACCCTGTCTATTTCTGCCTTTTTAGGTTCAATCAATGACGTGTCAGGTATACTTTCCAAAATTTTACCGTCCTATATTCTTGCGACAGTAGATAATGATTTCAGCAATTGTTTTGTAAGATGGTTATCTTTTGTTGTTGTTTTGCGACTAAAAAATAATAAAAGTAATAATAGTTTTAAAAAATGTAAAAAAATACTTTTATAGCAAACCAAACTAAAAAGTAGAGAATAATTAAGTATAAAGAGTTTGAATAACAGTGAAAGATGCAATAATCAATATGACTAATTAATTTTAAATAAAATAAAATAAAAATTAAGTTATTAACAAATTTATTCAATTATACTAAAAAAACTTGGTGTACAATTTATTATATTTTCATAACTTTTATTTTGTAAATAGCTACCAATAAAATATTTGTAACATGTAATGTCAAACATCCCACGCTTCATTACTATAGTGATGCGACTCGTGTGTTTACTCGAGTTATTCGAATGAATTTGTCAAACTCGTACTCGATTGAAATAAAATATTACTCGAGTCTCTCTGCACTCAAGTTACTGAGTCAACTCAAATCTCACTCGAATTGCAAACTTGCAACACGAGTGAGATTTTTCTCGAGTGACTCGAAAACTCGAGTATAACTTGAGTTAGGTAGTAAAATTGCTTGATTAACTCGAGTCACAAAATACTAATCGAGTCGCATCACTTCTTTACTATAATTAAATTATTTTATTAATAATTATTTTGTTTTTAGTTCAAATTAATTAGTCATAAATAATTATTGGGCTTTCTATCACTGTAACATTAACTCTTAATAACTAAAAATTATTTTTTATTTTTTGGTTTGCTATACAGGGTGTCCCACTAAGGGTGGCGAGGTACGTTATTACGGAAACCATAGGCCCTAGAGCTTTGAAAAAAAAGCTTAACGACTAAATCGGCCAAAGGAAATTAAACGAAAATATTTTAAAGCTTCTAGAATGGCCGCTAGATGGCGTAACTGCTAAGACAAAACAAAAAAATTGAATTTTCTTAAAAATTGTTTTATTTAGGTACTATTTTGAGAACGGAGTGATGGGCCCCAGTTTATCTTTTTTTTTTTTTTCCAAAGGGGGCTGTTCGTAAAAAATTCAGTTTTTTAAATTTTCTTAAAAAAATTTAAAAGGCACGGCATACTTTTTTTTTTCGCAGTTATCAAAAAAGTATAAAAAAGGCTAAATTTTGGCGAAATCCGCGTTCTGATATCTTTATTCGTTTTCAGTTATTTTCAAATAACCCATTTTTTCCTTAAAATTTGTTGGGCCCTTAAACCAAATGCTTTTTTTTCTGAGGGCTTAGCTAAGTAGGCCTTGAGAACAATAAAATACTTTTATTTTTTTTTAAATTTTTTTTTTGTTCCAAACATAGAAAAAAAATTTACTTCATTTAAAAAACCATTCCTTACTTTGATCAGTTTCCATGGAAACAAAATTTCGTCAATCTAGCATGCTTTTTCATGCTATTAATGTTGAATTTGATTTATATAACCATTGATTATTTAACAATTTCTACAACTAGTTTATGATTTGTCCAGATTTGTAATTTTCTTTTAATTTTTAATTAACTGAATTAATAAAAAAGTTTACCCACTGCGGAAGCCTTTTCATGTTAGCCGTTTATTTTCAGTGTTTTGAAAATGCTTGTTTAGCTGAACGAGAATATGTTGCTAACTATCCCGATAAAGGATTGGGAGGAAATTTTTCCGTTTTTTCATGGAAATTTTTTTCGACGGGGACGGGTGCTCCATTCCGGCCCCTAATTAGATATCCGAATTAAAAATAAAGACAATTTTAAAGGCAGTCCCTCATAAAAAAGCAAATTGTTAAGCAGAAATTTGGCGGACAGTTGGCCTTTATTTTGACCGGTTAGCCAGCCTGTGGACCCCAGGATCCCAATATCGCCATTTTTTCAAAATGGCGGGAAAAAATTTCCTCAGTTTCAAAATTAATTTACAAAATGATTATACTCTTTATTGTAATTTAAGGTCAAAAAAAAAAAAATTTCAAAACAATATGCCCTTTTAATAACCTTGAAAATTATAGTTTAAATTATTTTAAAATAATTTTAATATAAATATTAAAAACCGCCAATAGGGGAAAGGCTAAAAATCAATAATAATTGCTTATGATTAAAAAAAATTGAAATATCTTATTAAATACATTTTTATAACAGATCAGCGGTTTAATATAGTACAAAGGGTTTAGAAGGTACATTTTTTATTTTCACAGAAATGTTTTAAAGATCATATAAGTTAAAAAAAACCCTTTTTTTCAGAAAAAAGGAGTGCCAGCTCGGGGTTTTTCGTGGCACTACCTCGTCGCTATTCATTTTATTTTCCCCCACTATAAATTCATCCTGGGGATCGTTTTTTGACATTCCTTAGGTTATTTACATGCGGTGTACAAGGTAGACCTGCTTTCGCCAAGACATCAAATTTCCATTGACCTTTCATCCCCCCCACTTCTCTGGTTTTTGGGAGCATTATTTGGTGGCTTTCCCCATCAAGCCGGCGGTTTTTATTAAGTCAACCCATCCTTCAGGTGATGGAAAGGTTCACCGTGATAGCGATCGACCCATTTGACCGGTTGATACGCGGCTCTTCTGCAGTGTTCCTTAACTGTCTGGGGGGTGGACACAGGGCCCGGGATTGGTTTTACTACAAAATCACCTTTCTCAATTCATTAACTTTCAAGTTTGTTTTTTTGCATCATATAGTTTAATAGAAAATTTTTCTAAAATTTTAATATATTTTTTTATATCTGTATTCTATCCATTAAAGATAAATAAGGGAAAGGCCAGGGTTGCCTGGATAATCTTCCCATGCTTTCCATGCTCTGTTTTCCTTTCAATGAAAAAAGGAAGTAGTGTCGCCCCCCGTAAAAGCGTAAAAGCCACGCAGTTAACATTTTCAGGTCCCAAATGATTTGAAAGGGATGAGCTGCAATATATCTTTGTTTTTCCAAACCCCCATATAGATCCATAATTCCTCGGCCAAGGACTTCAATAATAAAAAATGATATTCCGATTATTACAAATCTGTGTCCGAGCATCGTATAAAAAGGATTTGGCTCCATTTTGAACCAAATCTTTAACATGTGAAAAATTCTTCCATCTGCTTCCTCCATGTCGGCACAGGATAGTCCATTTAGAGTGGTTTTGACATTATCTAAAAAAAAGCAAGTATTTAAAATCAGTTTAGTGTATTTTTATTGACAATAACATACTACACTTGAAACAAATTCTGGATTATTTGACACAAGGCATATTTTTTAATTTTTGTCAGCTTTTCAGCCAGATAATGCAGATTTTGTTTGTTGTAATCTTTTAAAAAAAATTTTTCCCCTTCTTGGGGTTTTCTAAATACTGCGGGTTTCTTTCTCATTTAAGTGTCTTTCCCCTCCCTTAAAAAACCGGAGAACTCCAAAAAACCCTTTTGGGCCAGGCCCCCTCCTCTCTGCGCTCTTGTCGTATTTTTATGCTGTTTTTTATAGTATAGGTCCCAAGATACATCAACTTGATGCTTTTTGCATGGCAGCTATTTTTTTGATTATGGTTCAAATTGTTTAGAATAATACTCGGTAAAACTTCTCAACTCCATTCGTGGCTTCAAAATGAACTAAGGCTGCTCCATCAAATACACAACCATCCAGAAGAATATGCAGGCTTTTGGAAAGGGCTTTAAAATTTGGGGCAAAAAAAATGGGTTTATTTCCAGGTCTTAAACACGCATTTATTGATAATGAGGGAGTTTTGGGTCATTTGAAAAATATCCAGGTCTAAGTCCTTGCGGTACTTTTTATAAAAAAACCTGGGAAAAAATTGAAACATCCTGCTTCAGAGCATTAGTTGCCGTCGAAAAATGATTTCTTTTTTTCGGCTACAAATATTTTTGCGTTAACTTTTGGGGGAAATTTAAAACGTATACTGATTTAGTTTTCATCTCTAGTCTTTCGAATAAAGAAAATTTAAATTAAGACCTGTCTTTCCAATTGTAAAGAGTATCTATTCCCCCTTTTTTTCTATCATACAAGTATCCAAATTATTTAAATCTTTACTAAATATTTTAAACGGTTTTTTATGTTGATAAAAAGCCTCTTTTTAGAGCAACACAGTCTGAGAGGGAATTTTTTTGTGTGGTCAAAGATTCTTCGTGGTGTAAATGCGATTGGTTATTGTCAGAATTTTAAATGATTTAACGGGTTTTTAATTCCGGGGCCCCATTGACCATCTTCTCAAGAACGCGGATCTTGTGTGGGACCGACTGCCCCCCGTAGTCTTTTTCGTCGGCATTATTTTGTTCGTAATATCCACCTATGCTCGAAAAGCCTTGTCGATTTTTAATGACAATTACCTAAAAGAGCAATAAAATTAACTGAAAAAAAAAGGGGATACAATTACCAAAAAAACTGATTATAAACATCTTCTGCTCGTATTCAAGTTCTTCTAAATCCTTGGGGGAAATGTTAACCATCTTGAATAATTTTTGTGGTTAAATACGAAATACCAAGGAATCATATTTTAGGCTTTGCCTAAAAAACTAAAATCGCCCTTCTAATAGACCTCACAAATGTAAGCAAAAGTGTCTCAAGGTTTAATACTGTTAACCAGAATTTGAAGGTTGGGGAAGGACTTTGATTTTCATCAATCCATTCGTAGAAAGGAATTATCGACACTTTCTTCTTCATAAGCTTCAACTAAAGGGAATCTAGAACAATACAGTTATTTAATTAAATCATGCGCCATAAAATCATGATGACACCGAGAAGTAGAGCCTTCGAGAAACAACATTTGGGAACCATATACGAAACAGATCAAAGACTAATGTGATAACATAGCTTGCCTCTTCGTCACTGCTTCTGCTGATCCTTCGTCAGAACTTTTGAGTTAACTAATGCAACCCAACCACTACGCTCAAGAATTGACCCAGGCTCTCAAGACTATATTGTGGAAAATGCTTCATTAATCACAGAATTTATCCTCTTCCATACATTTCTGTATCGGATTCCATTTGAATAGATTTACATGTACAGTGTTTGGTCTAGCGCTCTATTAGGTTTGATTATTATTAAGATAGTTGGTTGCTGATTTTGTCAAATTCATTGCATGTTTTATCATGATGACGAAGTTGATTTCTCGTGGGCAGGAACGGCAAGAAGCCTGTTATAGTTTTTCTCTCGTTTTGGACTGGTGTTCTTGAGAATGAAATGCAGACCATGACAATTTGTTTACGTCTTCTTCATAAGAGTCCGAAAGAATATTGTGTACTTGATTTAACCATTTGCTTTCTTTTTCCATTCGCTTCTATTAATTCTAAAATGGTAATAAAATCTTAACATTGAAACGAGCCAAGTTTACTGAAACCGGTTCAGAAAATAGTATAGCCAAGTAAAAAGTGTAATATATTTTTTGGCCTACACAGTTGTATTAAAAGGTAACATAAAAAAACTTGCCCAAATTAAGAAGGTTTTCTTTTGTTTATTATCCATTGGTTCTTCAAACGTACGTCTCTTATCTGTGGTAAAATACATTGCGGCAATTGGGTATAAAAGTCTGGTAGATCGGGAACTGACTGTACACCTAGCTTTACCACATCGTCATAATTTGTTTGGAAGGTCTGACTTGCCCCTTTGTAGTTAGACTTAATTATTGAAATAGTGAAATACCTAAAATCAAATATTCATGATAATGTCGCATTCCGCAACCGGCTGATGAGAGAGGCGCGTATTGCCTGTTCATGAAATCGTGCGGCTGTGGTAGCTGATTATTCATATGATTAAATCAGTATCTTACGGCGGATGGCATGAAGCAGGAATTATGTTTGAGGTTTTGTTGGACGATCAGCTTTTTCTTTTGATCTCGGACAACTAAGTGACAAAACTCAGCCGATATTTCAAAACTCTCTTATACAACACCTATTCCCATATCATGTAGCTCTTCCGGTTTTTAATTTTTGTTGCGCTGGTGATAGCATACTCTAAAGATAGAGACATATAGGAAGTGGTGGCTCAAATTGTTTTGTGTGATGCGACTGTATTTCTTTGGCTGGATTTTGGCTATTTTTGAAAAAATTCTAATACAGTATAATGGCATATAGTCAAAGCAGGTCTAGTTGCCGGACAGTCAGAGACAGTAGATGAACCATAGAGTAAAATATTTACTGTAGCTTTGCTTGAGAGGATTTGAATGCTTTGCTGCGGTTTAGCAACCGGTTCGGTGAGTCTCTCGTGACATTCGATAAATTTACACGCAATGCTGGCGAGGCGGTGAGCCTGGCGCATCTTCAGCGACCTGAGGTTATTTCAGTCGATGTTTGCCGTTCATCGGTCTGCAAAAAGAATTGACGGCGCCGCGCAACAGCTTTTGCAAGTGGGAAAACGTGCCAAAATCTTTTGTCACGATCTATCGTTTTTCTTGTTGAACTTCACATTCTGGAATTTCTTGAAGTTCTGCTAGTCTTGCATGATACATTGTTAGTAGATCGGCCATTCGAAATACATATTGCTGCGATGAATTGAAGGTTCCCTGTATAAAAATGAGCAAATCAGCAGGCCATACCTTCACATAACAGTTTATTTTCATTATCAGCGTGCTGGGTTTCCTGTCAGCTTTGCAACATTCTCTGTGGCATGGCGGAGCACCATTTCGAGTGGTACTGACTATCTTCAGGCTACCAAATCTCCTTCAGCTGGAGGAAGATGGGCGACCAAGGCAGAAAATCACCAAGGATTCCTCTATACAATGCCGTACATTTTTAGATATATCTTCTAGTAGCATTTTCGGGGCCGGTTCTTAATAGATCCTTGAGTTTTACAAATAAAAACATAAGTCCTTGAAATATTTTAGGGTGAGAGGATCGTGTACTGCAGATTGCCTGCAGTGTGGACTCAAGTCTTTACCTTCTAGAGAGCTGCTCTCGTTTTGATCCTCCACTTTATTAAAGTCTACTCAAAGCCTATAAAATGTCTCCAGTATACGAATTATAGCATTCTGCATGCCAGAGGGCATTGTGTTTTTGAAGAGCTGCAAATATGCCGTCCCCTTCATCTAAAACCTCAACGTTATATCCGGATGGAAGATATGCTTTAAATTTATCAATTTGCTTAGATTTGTAGACATTGACTCACTATCTTCTCCCCCAAGTTAACGGGATTTTTTGAGTTTCTGGCAGCGCAACTTTTTGCTGCGGCGCTTGGCCACAGCTAGTACATTACTGAATTCGAGTTCAGTCCTGACTAATAGCTGATTTTACAGCTAAAACTAGTTTAAGGTTTGACATTTTTCTTTAAATCGTAATATAAATGTGAGAGTAAATCTACAAAATAATAATACAGATGTTACTTCATGATAAAGGAGTTATCGATTGGACTTACTCAACAGTTTGATGCAGATTTGTCGTGAATTTGTCCCATTTAAAGAAAACGTAGTTGATTTCTGAAATTACTAGAACTACCGTATAATCAAGAAAATACGATAAAAAATACGACAATATTAAACAACACAGAAGACAAAAATCAGAACCGAGTTATAGCACATTCCCAATACACAAGGAATGGAGCGCGGCGCTGGTCGCCAGCACGGCTTGTGGGTTTGCCGAACTGAGGCGCGAGAGCTGACACTGGGACTTTGCGCAGAATACTGATTTGCATGCGGTGTAGGCAAAGATCGCATCGTGATGCCGCTTTCCGAGGAAGTCATTCAGCGAAGCTTACCTAATATGTTGCGTACCTTTTTCTCAGAAACTGTGTGCGTTCTGCGGACATCGCGCACGCACATCTGTTATACAGGGTTTTTATACAATAACATTATACTATACATACGTATAATAAATGATAAACTTACCTATTGTTGTTTTTGTTTAAATGAAGCCGGCTGTGTTTGAGGCTGAGTGAAGACTTTGCACAGTTCACTGCGCTTCAAACTGAGTTGCTGATTTCTGTGTAACGATGTAAGCACGACGTTGCCGAACTGTTGCAATTACATGAACTATTAACTTAAGTTTTTTTTAGTTTATGGCATTACCTTTAATCAACGAACACTTTTGACTACTTAATGCTGAATCCTTTAGCACTATTTTCATATTGAAATCATAAAAGTCGCTGTTTTTAAAATTTAAATGGGAACCTTAATACATACTGCCCAGAAAACAAACCACATTTGTCATCGGTCCCTCAAATTTCCGCACCACACGCGCCTGTTTAGGGTAACACGATTTTTAAAATATTTATTTCGATTTCTTAAGATGGAAGTATAAAGATTTGTGTATAATCATGCCTAAATCAAAAGATCTTTGTTGAAGAAAATTTTATCCGCCATTTTGGAAAAATGGCATTATCCTGACCTGGCTTGTCAGAAAAAGGTGAAACAATCGGGTCAGATCTCTTAAAATGTGTTCTGACAACTATGCCAAATTTCATGCTTGTAACACAATTTGGCGTTTTCCTCTGAAATTTCGTGTGGGGAACTACACTATAAGGTACATGAAGGCATGTCATTTCTTATTTTCACAGAAATTTTTAAAGTATCATATGGAAAGTTATCAACCCTTTTTTCAGAAAAATAGAAGTAGTGTAACGGCTGGTGATGGTGCCGTGGCATATCATCAGCCTCGCTTGAACATATCTATTACTTCAAACATAAGTCAAATGCTGGGGATCGTTGGTTTGACATTCCTTATGCAGTTAGTACATGCCCGGGTGTACAAGGTAGACCTGCTCCGACTGAACAGCTATTGGTCTCACATTGACCTCCATCCACGCTTCTCTAGTTCTCTTAGAGCTGACCAAATTTGTGGTAGGCATTCATTTCTGGCTCCTACGGTTATTTATCAACTCAACCCATCCTTCCCGGAAGTGATGGAACCTAAGGTTCACCGGGTGTTAACTGATCGACCCCATATTGACCGGCTTGTCGCAGCTCTTCTGCTGGGTGTTCATCGCTTTGTCATTTGTGGTAGGTGGACACATGGCGATTGAGGTCGTTTCTCCACTACAAAACTGCACCTTTCTCAATTCATTAACTTTTCGTTTGCTTTTGCATCATATAGTTTAATATTAAATTTCTCTAAAATTTTGAATATATTTTGTGGTATATCTGTATTACTGCTCTCATTAAAGATAAATTGTTGGAGGCCGGGGTTGCGCTCCCGGATAATTAATACCACACCTCCTCACATATCTATTTTCCTTTCCAGTAAAAGGAAGTAGTGTCGCACCCGTACTAAGCGTGAAAGCCGCGGGTGGCAGTTACTAGGTCCCAAATGATTTGAGAAATGTGATGACTCTAGTATGTCTTTGATTTGCCCGGCTTCTCTCAGATACCACTTCTAATTCCACTCAAAGACTAGGGACTGTATGAAAATGATGTTCCGGTGTACAGCATCTGTGAAACATAGTGCTAGAAGCAGTTGGCTCATTTTGGAACCAGATGTTTCGGCATGTCAGAGCGTTTCTTCAAATGCTGGCTTCATCGTCCGACGCCGGGATAGTCCATTTAGAGTGGTTTTGACATTATCTAAATGACGGTGTTTAGTCGGTTTGCAGGTGTTTTTGTTGACAGCATGCTGCCAAAAGCGGAACTAGATATCTGTTGATTATTGGTGACACAAGGCATATTTATCTCATTCGTCCAGCTTTTCAGCCAGATAAGTAGGAACAGATTTGTTTGTTGCTGGAATCTTTTAAAATTTTCCCACAGTTGCTAGGAAGTTTATCTAAGAATAAAAACACAGTTATCGAATTCCTTACAAAATTTAAGGAGATTGTTTATACACCTTTATATTCGTATTCCTTCTTCTTTGGTAAATTAACGCAACTCACTCTCCTCTCTCTGCTCTGTCGTATTTTTATGCTGTTTTCATAGTATAGGTCCCAAGATAAGTAACCTTGATGCTTTTAGCATGGCAGCTATATTTTTGATATATAGTTTCAAATTGTTTAGAATAATACTCGGTAAAACTTCTCAACTCCATTCGTGGCTTCAAAAAATGAACTAAGGCTGCTCCATCAAATACACAACCATCGCAAGAAGGAATAAATGCAGGCTTTGGCACAAAGGGCTTCAAGTGGGACAAAAACTGATTTATTTCAGAGTCTTAAACGCATTTATTGATAATGAGAGAATTTTGGTTTTTCATATTGAAAAAATATATCTCAGGTCTCATAAGTCATGAGTGCTTGCTCAAAGAGCGCAGGTGTTTCGGACATCGCAGCTGGGCGTCCAGTTGGCAGATCGAGAGATGATTTCTTTTTGTCTAAACTGCAAATATTTTTGCGTTAACTTTAGATTCGTCATTATGCTGATTTAGTTTCATCTCTAGTCTTTCAGTAATAAAGAGAATTATACAGAATTAAGACCTGTCTCTTCAATTTGTAAGAGTATCTATTCCTTTTTGTTTTGCTAGTCTTGCAAGTATCCCAAACACATTGGCTCTTGACTGAAGTATTTTTGAAGCAGATTTTCATGTTGATAAAATGCCTCTTTTAGAAACAACACAGTCTAGAGAAGGAATTTTTGTGTGGTCAAAAAGATTCTTCGTGGTGTAAATACGATTAGTTGTTTGTCTAGAATTCAACCCAAATAGATTTAACAGGAAGTTTTGAAATTTCAGGACCCCCAATTGACCATCTTCATCAAAGAACGCAGCGGATCTTATTAATGAGATACGACTGCACCGCCGTAGTCTTTTACGTCGGCATTATTTTGTTCGTGAGCATGGTCCTATGCTCGAAAATGCCCTTGTCGATTTTTGAATGACGAAATTACCTAAAAAGTAGCAATAAAATTAACTGAAAAAAAAGGAGATACAATTACCTAAACTAAACTGATTATAAACATCTTCTGCTCTGTATTCAAGTTCTTCTAAATCCTTGGCGTGAACTGTTAACCATCTTGAATAATTTGTGTGGTTAATACGATACCAAGGAATCATATTTTTAGGCTTTGCCTAAAGACTAAAGTCACTTAAAGCTTCTAATAGACCTCACAAATGTAAGCAAAAGTGTCTCAAGGTTTAATACTGTTAACCCAGAATTTGAGTTGGAGAGGGACTTTGATTTTTCATCAATCCATTCGTAGAAAGGGTATCGACACTTTCTTCTTCATAAACTTCAACTAAGGGAATGCAGAACAGCCATGCAGTTATTTGGTGCATTCATTTTGTTTGCTCCAACAAAGATAACAGATAACCTAAAATAGAAACATAAAAATACTGTTGGAAGAACCTTATACAAACAGATTAAAGACTAATGTGATAACTGCTGCCACCGCTAAATCACTACTTCTACTGATCCTTCCGTTAAGACGCGGGTTGGCGCTGTGCGGCCCGGCCGCGGCTGAAATTCATTCGAGGCTCGCGAAAGACATCATTGTGGTGGCCCGCATTCAAATAATTTATCCTCGCTATACATTTCTGGCCAGTTCCATTGAATAGATTTACATATTACAAAAAGTGGCTAGTCACAGCATATGATAAAGTTTGAGTTCTTAAGATAGTTGGTTGCTGATTTTATTAAATTCATTGCATGTTTTATCCCATATTGACAGAAGTTGATTTTTCGTGAAACAAGGGCAACAAAGCTGATATGGATTTTTCTCTCGTTTTGGACTGGTGTTCTTGAGAATGGAAATGCAGACCATGACAATTTGTTTACGTCTTCTTCATAAGAGTCCGAAAAGAATATTGTGTACTTGATTTAACCATTTGCTTTCTTTTTCCATTCGCTTTCTAATAATTCTAAAATGGTAATAAATCTTAACATACCTAGATGAAGCAAGTTTGCTGAGCCGGTTCGAAATGGTATGGCCGAAATGAGTCATATTGTATTTTTGGCCTTACTCGGTGTATTCAAGAAGGTGACATGCACCGGGAATTGAAGGGTTTTCGGCGTTTTATCATTGGTTCTTCAAACGTACGTCTCTTATCTGGTAAAATACATTGCGGCAATTGGGTATAAAGTCTGGTAGATCAGGGAACTGACTGTACACCTAGCTTTACCACATCGTCATAATTTGTTTTGAAGTCTGACTGGCCCCTTTGTAGTTAGACTTAATTATTTGAAATAGTGAAATACCTAAAATCAGAAATATTCTGTGATAATGTCACATTACAGCAACTAGTAGAGAAACCTGTGTACCTGTTTATGAAAATCGACCGCAGCTGTAGTACTTGATGTTCTGTGGTCAATGTTATCTACAGCGGATAACGTAAACAAATTATGTTGGAGATTTGATGGACAAATCACTTTTTTCTTTTGATCTCGGACAACTAAGTGACAAAACTCGGCCGATATTTCCAAAACTCTCTTATACGAAGCACCTATTCCCATATCATGTAGCTCTTCAATTTTTAATTTGTTTCTGCCGTGTGCATATAAAGATAGAGACATATATAGAGGAAGTGGTGGCTCATTATTTTATTATGTCTGACTATATTACCTTTGGGTATATTTTTGAAAATTTGTACATTAGCTTTAGCTGGCATATAGTCAAAGCAGGTCTAGTTGCCGGACAGTCAGAGACAGTAGATGAACCATGAAGTAAAATATTTACTGCTGCCAAAGAGAGTTTGGAATGCTTTTTTTTCACGGTTCTCTTCGAAAGTTCCAGTAAATCTATAATGACATTCCATTAAATTTTACGCAATGCTTTAGCAAAATGATGGAAACCTAGCACATCTTCATCCTGGTCTTCAAGATCAAATGCATTTACCAGATTTGCGTCAGTCTGCAAAGAATGTACGCACAGCCACACACTATTGCTTCAAATTGGGAAAACGTGCCAAAATCTTTTGTCTAAAGTCTATCGTTTTCTTGTTGAACTTCACATTCTGGAATTTCTTGAAGTTCTCACTGATTATTTGTGATCGCATTTGTTGATAAATCAGCCATTCAGAAATAAAGCTACCGCCTGATTCGGGCGTTTTCATGTGTAAAGTAGACGAATCGCTCGAGGCCGTACCTTTAAATGACAGTTTTGTGCTCATCAACAATACCAGGAGCATTCATCGCTTTTCTTTATTATATAGCATGGCAAGGCATTTTAGAGTGGGTACTGACTATCTTGAAACGCCGTCTCCTTCCATTTGAATTGGGCGACCAAGGCGAAATCTAAAGTTTCTCAGCACAATGCCGTACATTTTAGATATATCTTCAGTAGCACATTTTCTGAGGCGGTTCTTAATAGATCCTTTGGAAGTTTTACAAATAAAGGCATCTAAATTCCTTGAAATATTTTAGGAATGAGGATCGTGTACGGATTTCTGAAGTGTGGACTCAGGAGTCTTTACACCCTTCTAGAGAGCTGCTCTCAGTTTTGATCCTCCACTTTAAGTCTACTCAAAAGCCTATAAAATCTATCTCAGTATACGAATTATAGCATTCTGCATGCCAGAGGGCATTGTGTTTTTTGAAGAGCTGCAAATATGCCGTCCCCTTCATCTAAAACCTCAACGTTATATTCGGATGAACAGAATATGCTTTAAGTTGTCTGAATTTGCTTAGATTTGTAGACATTGTTTCATATCCTTTATTTGGATTAACGGGATTTTGAAGGATTTCTTCTTGGCCACCTTTTACTTGACATATGCAGCAATTGTCCCAATTCAGAGGTTCAGTCTGACCAATAGCTGATTTTACATTTAAGACTTTGGTTTGAGTTCGACATTTTTTATTTAAATCGTAATACTTAATGTGGTAAATCTACAAAATAATAATACGAATCAGCACTATAATAAAAATTCTATAATTAGACTTTTACTCTCATTTGTCAAATTATCAATAATTTGTCCCATTTAAAAACGTAGTTGATTTCTGAAATTACTAGAACTACTTCCCGTATAATCAAGAAAATACGATAAAATACGACAAATATTAAACAACACAGAAGACAAAATCAGAACCGAGTTATAGCACATTCCCAATACACCAAAAAAGGAGCCGACAACACTGGTACCACTTGCTGTGGGATTTACCAAAACAAACGCAAAAACCTAATAAAGAGAGACTTTTTAAGACTTACAAACTACCTGTTCCTCTGATGTAAACAAAATCCCTCGTATTTTTTCAAAAATTATTTCAATAGCTTACTAATATGTTTGTCCCTTACTTTACTAAAAAAACGTATCCGCAGTCTCTAGTTATGCCTGCTACTATCTGTTATGGGGTTTCTCTATCTTTTATTCTCTATGTACATGTATATTAAATGATAAACTTACCTATTGTTTGTTTATTCGTAAAAACTACCCAACTGTATTTAAAGAAATAATGATAATAAACTACACTGGTTTAAGCGCTTCAAACTGAGTTGCTGATTTCTGTGTAACAAGATGTAAGCACGAGCGTTGCCAGACTGTTACAATTACCTGAATTCTCTAACTTGGTTACTTTGGTTTGTGACATTGTTAATCGGCAATTTTGACTGCCCAGTAACAGATCGCTGCTATTTTTTTCATATTAAAATCGCAAAAGTCGCTTTGTTTTTTAAAATTTGAAATGGAACCTTAATACATACTGCCCAGAAAACAAAGCCACATTTGTCATCGGTCCCTCAAATTTCACACCACACATGTGCTGTTTGGGTAACACTGGAGATTTTAAGCATTATTTCGATTTCTTATTAAGATGGAAGTGATATAAAGATTTGTGTATAGTCTTAGCACCAGGTCGAGATCAGCTTTATTTGAAGAAAATTTTATCCGCCATTTTGGAAAAATGGCGATATCACGAAGCCTGGCTTGTCAGAAAAGGTGGCCTGAATCAGGTCAGGATCTTATATTTGAGTATTTGGTTTCTTGACGTACGCTGGATTTCTGGTGGCGTGGCACAATTTGGCGTTTTCCTCTGGAAATTTCGTATGAAGGGGAACTACTATTATCAATGTACTTGCATATGTTCAGATCAATCCACATGTAAGCACCAGAATAATAGCTTTGGTTTTGGAATTTGGAAAAAGTCGGTCCATAATTTTTTGACCTTCATATTGTATTGCATCAGGCTCTTTCAAAACGTTTGACAGAAGATTGGGGCCACTTTACTTTGGGTTGGGAAATATGGTCGACGAAGATCCCCATTTTCGCCCCGTACTATGGGCCCCCGAAGATACTTTCCCCAGCACTGGGGGTTAATTTGCATAATATGCATTATTGGTCGTAGATAATCCTCCGGATGCGTGGTAAATCAAAAATCATGGGTTTTGAATGTGGGGGGGCATAAGGGGGATCAAATTTTGGACCGTTTTGGGGTTTTTTAAACCCGGGGAAAAATTTTTTTGAACTTTTCCCCCTTCCGGCTCAAGGGGGAAAGTTTGTCTTCAAAAAGAATAAACATTCGTTTCCTGATGGATGCCCCCACATTTTTCCCCGAGGTTCGAATTTTTTTTTAAAAATCACACAAACGGTTGTATGGGAAAAAGGGGTTTTTTTCCCCTGGGCCCGCTAGATCCCCAGACCTTTTTGTGCTCGATTTTTATTTATGGGAAGAGTAAAAGACAGGGTTTTTTAGACCGCCCCCCCCCAAAAAAAAGGGGTTTAAAAGGAATTCCAAAAAATTTTTTAAAATTTTAAGGGCCAAAAATTTGGGGGTATTGGCCCCGTGGGAAAAAAGTTGCTTAAAAAAAATAAAATTTTGAACTTTTTAAAAATTTTTTGTTTGTTTTTTTTTAAAAAAATAAGGGATCATTATTTCTGTTTAATAGTTTTGTTTTCTTGTTTCAATTTTATCTTGCTGTTAGCACGCTTGCTTTTAAAATTTAAATTCTAAATAAAAATAAAAGTTTTTTTGTTTTCAAGGCCTACTTAGATAAGATTTTACCAGAAAAAGCATTTTTTAATGGCTAACATTAATTTTAAAAAAAAAAATAGGTTATTTGAAAATAACCGAAAACGAATAAAGATATCAGAACCATTTCCCAAAATTTAGTCATTTTTTACCAAAAGCCTATAAAAAGTATCCATTTATTTTTTTAAGAAAATTTGAAAAAACTAAACACGAACGCGCCCTCGGAAAAAAGATAAGAACTGCGGATCACTAAAATAATTTTTTAAAAACAAGTTCTCTGTCAAACAGACTCAAGTTGAGTAAATTTGGATAATGGTTACTAATTAAAGCAATTTTAAAATGTTTTTAAGCTCCCCCCCCTTTTCGAGATACGAAAAAAATCTTAAACAAACTGACGCAGAATTGGATGAACTTTTTATTCCCGTTCTCAAAATGTACCTTAATAAAAATTTTTAAGAAAATTCAAATTTTTTGTTTTGTCTTGCGTTGCCATCTAGCCATTCAAAGCTTTAAAGTATTTTCGTTTAATTTCCTTTGGCCGATTTAGTATTTAAATTTTTTTTTCTCGGGCTCGGGCCTATGGTTTCCTAATGTCCTTCCACCAGTGGGACACCCTGTACAAGCGTTTTTTTAAAGAATTAATATCTTGTCCAGGTTAATTGTTTCATGTTGTATACATGATTTTTTTTTTGTTTCTAGCTGTCTTTTGCTCTAGACTAAACAACAGACTGTTTATAACTTTACAGAAAACTATCACAAGCTGTTTAATGAGTCAGCAAATATGACTGAAGAGGAGTAAGTATTTGTTTCGTCCAAGACGATCCAAAAATGACAAAGCAAGACTTTAAGAAACTCACGTTAACAAAAAGTATCTTTAAAATCCTGGTTAAAAATAGGTTAAAAAAATTATAAAAAACTGTCTCGCCTTGTCCTCTTTGAATTCTAAAATTAAGCTCTAAAACTGATCTTTTAAGAGCTGTTTGGCGTTATATTAATTGGAATATTTAAGATTTTTATATCAAATACATGTTTTTTCCTTTGTTCTATTATTATAGAAACTGTGTTGTTTAAATTAAACAACTTTTTTTAAAACTTTTTTAGGAAAAAGAAATTTTCTGATTTGTCACTGGTTTGCGAAAATCATATTTACAATAAAGGTAACCTAACTACAGGATTTGACACTATCGAATTCCTAATGAGTGTAAGTGGCTTTAAATTATACACTTCTTCTAAGACCTGTAATATTACAAATAAAAGTAAAATATAAATTAATAAGACAAATTTATTCTTTAACTTTAAAGCAATACTTTTTACGCTTAGAAGAGTTTAAAACTATGTTTATTTTCTAGATTGCTCCGCAGTTTGACGAAATGCTCTGGACATGCAAATATACACTTCTTAATGATACTTGTCAAAATTTCTTTACTCCTATTCTAACTGAAGAAGGACTGTGCTACATTTAACTGCTTGAAGAATAGCCCAGAAATAATGGAATCGTTTAATCTTGTTTTTATTATAATTTGGGAATAATGGGAAAATAAAATAATTGGGAATAATTATATATATATATATATATATATATATATATATATATATATATATATATATATATATATATATATATATATATATATATATATATATATATATGTATATATATATATATATATATATATATATATATATATATATATATATATATATATAATATAATATAATAATTAGTTAAGGATGTCTGAGAAATATTTTACCTAAACACCTCCACAAAAATGTCACCAACTTTACAAGTACCCAGTCAATTATCTATTTTGCCGATTTTGCTGATTTTGGATATCCTACCAATTGCGTCAAATAAAAGATTAAGTCTATTTATTATAACTATTCAATTATTACTTGTACTCTACTCTACACTTAGAGCCAAAAAACATCCAAGCGAGTTTAAATGTCAAAACCCTTTATCCGAGCATCCCTATATATGATACCCTCAACCAAACAGCCATGAACATGACTTATTTCGAAACAGAAGCTTTGAAGCAAGCCACTCTAAAGCCTAGATTTTGGAAACGCTATATCGACGACATATTCATCATATCGTCTCACAGACAAGACGAATTAGAATACTTTAGGATTCCTAAATACCATTTATCATAAAATTCAGTTCACATTGGAGGTAGACCAAAAAGAAAACTTCCCTTTCTAGTCCTTTTACTACCAAGACAGCCCAACGGAAGACTGGGATACATAGTGTACAGAAAACCAACTCAGACGAATAGATACCTGCACGCCGATTCCCATTATCATCCAGTCCAAATATGAGCAGTAACAAACACCCTTATTTCAGGATTGATCCGCCTCAAAAAGAAGGACAATAGTCAAAAAGAAATAAAAACAATTACATTAGCCCTTAGAAAAAACAGTTACAATAAAAGCATAATCCAGAAGGCACTTAGGCGACAACTAAATTCATCCAGGAGGCAAAAACAGGATGAAGACGACAGACTAAAGGCCTTACTCCTCTACATAAAACGGGTTCTAAGGAAAAACAAAATTACACCAATTTTCAAGCCACAAACCAGACTAGCCAGCATCTTAGGAAACCCAAAAGATAAGATTAGGTTAAAAACCATGGCGTCTACAGAGTCCCGTGTAAGAACTGTGAAAAATAATCCCGTTTATTACATGGTTTTATCTATTCAGGTTTTTGATAAATTTGAAAAAACCTGAAACTGCATTTTTGAAAATGGCCATATTTTTTTATAAGTAAAAATTTTTAAATCTTAAAACTTTTTAAACAACTTTTTTTTAGAATTGACCAGTATCAATTTTATTTTCTACGTTTCGAGTTTTTGGAATCTTATCAACTTTTTTTTTATATGGACGCTATTGGTTTTTCGCGCCAAAAGTGCTTTTTTCGTTTCAAAATATACAACGTTATGTTTAAGAGTTTATAACCTCAGTTATTTAAAAAAAACAAATATTTTCTCATTGGGTTACGGCGAATGTCATTTTTTTGTAAAAAATAAAATATTAGTAATTGGCAAAATAAAACCTGAACAGATATTTTACAGAAATGTACACGTAACCAGTTATGAAACAAGTGAAAATAAAAACAATGAAAATCCTAAACTTTTCCTACTAAAATGAAGTTAAAATAACGACCTAAAATTTAAAATGTTGTCCATATTTCTCAATATATTAACGATATTTTTTTAAATAGTCCTAACTACCTTATGAATGGTTGACTTAGGTATGTGGAATTATCTACTAACATCCCTGGCTGAAGATGTTGGATCTTCATAATGTTGGTTAACTGCAGCATCTCGTTGTCGATTTTCTTTAACGTACTTCTTATGTCGTGGTTTTTTAAAACTTCCGAATTTAAGCAAATTTGTAACCAGTTTTTGAAAGTATGTTAGTTTACTATGCTGCCTTTCAGGAAAATTGTCGAAATACGTTTGCACAGCTATATTAACATTTCTATTGCTTTTGGAAATAACGTTGCAAAATATCAAGTTTTTCTTTAAATAATTAACCATTTTACAAAGTTAAAAAAATTTTTATAACGTACCCGAACTAACTTGATAATGATGCTAGATGACATTCGCTGGAATCAAGGCCAACTGAGAAAATATTTGTTTTTTGAAGTGGATGAGGTTATAAACATGTTATACATTGTTGAAATAAGAATAAAAAGCACTACTTGACTTCTAAAAAATCCAATATGGCGCCCATATGAAAAAGTAAAGTTGATGATGTTCCCCTTTTTGCATATAGGCGCCTTAATTTTGTTGTAAACGGTATTAACGTTTACATTATTTCCGAAACCCATTTTTGTAAAATATCTGTTTCACATCTAGCCAATTACTTATTTTTTTTCAAAAAAATGGGTTCCGGGAATCAAAACTGAGAAAATATTTTTTTTAAAAAATGAGTTATAAACTCTTAAATTATAACATGTTATACATTGTTGAAATCAGAATAAAAAGCACTATTCCTGCGTAAAAATCAATATGGCGTCCATATAAAAAAATAAAGTTATAATGATTCAAAAACCCAAACGTGAAAATAAAAACTGACTACTCGGTCTATTTAAAAAAAAATTGCTTTTAAAGAAAATTTTTTAGTTTAAAAAAAATGTTTAAAAAATATTGCCGATTTTCAAAATATGTTTCAGGTTTTTTTTAAATTTCTCAAAAACCTGAATAGAAAAACCATTGTAAAAGGGTTAGCTTACTAACATAATTGTCCAAAACTTTCCCCCTTTAACCGATTTTCTATCTATGGTGGTTTCCAAGATCCCCATACATTCCCCACCAATTTGGGACACACTGTATATATTTTTTTAATTTTGAAAAGTACAATAAGGATAGAAAGCAAACTGATTTAGTATATATTTTTTAGTAAACTAATGCCTAGTCATCAGCTTGTTCTTTAAATTTAATACAAAAAAGATCATTTGGTTAGGTTGGCAGAGAAGCATATTTATTTAATTGGCTAGTTCTTCCAGCCTGATATTAAAATTTTACTACAAAATTACATTTGACTTTTTCAACTTAGTTAAACCTTTTTTGATTTCATTTTGATTTCGCCTGGCGATTCATGTGCGGAAGGAAATCGGAAGGATGGAGTTTAGAAACGGGATATCCCAGAAACGCACCCATAAATACACCAAAGAATTTGCCGGTTTTCTTCCGGATTCGCTTTGTTGGCTATCAGCAAGATTTAGATTATATTTGTAGGGGACCAGTTCAAGGATTTAAGGTAATTTTGACGGTGTAGAGACCATCGCCTTCTTGACTATAGAGTTGTACTGAAAAAATATACTTTAAAGTTCTAATTTAGAATAAAAATAACAAAAGTTTTAGCAAATAAGTCAAATGTAAACAATTTTTGCATAAAATTAAGATTCTGTTGACCTTGTAATTTTAAAGTTGTATAACTGGTTCCCTTATTGACATTGTAGCTTAGATCAGTAAACTTGCAGGAAACAAAAAGTTTTAGTTATTACCGGTAGTTTATATCAATATTTAAGGGTCGATCATTCTGAATTTCTATCTTAGGTTTAAATAACATAAGAAACTTTTTTTAACTTTGGAATTTTATAACTTGTTTTTAAGTTTACATATTAGAAGGAGCGATTTCTAGGAAAGCCAATAATTATGGTTAGTTGCAAGGCCGATCAAAAAATTTACAATGGGTTTTGGTAGGGCACAATGGCCTTATTAGGAACATCTAGAATTTTCGAAAATATTAAAATTTAGTTTAAAGTTATAAATACGTATCGAGAAAACTGAAACAATGTATAAGTTCTTAATATTATTACTTGTAATCATGAGTTTAATAATTGTATCCAAATGTTTTTAAATAAGAAAATTGTTGTCATAGATATATTATATTTTTATTGCTTGGCCTTTTAAGAACCATTTTGGCCTTACAAAGAACGGACCCATGAAAAGTCCATTTTGGTCAATTTAATATTTTCATTAATCAAATTTTGGCGACATACCGCGTTGAACATTGTTAGGACAGTTAACATACCGGTTTATTTTCGCGAGAAGCGGTAACGTAGGGGAAGGTGATCTGCCGTCAGTATCTACGTCATTACTTTGTACCTAGTATCTACCGCTATCGCTACTAGTCAGGAGAAGCGTTAATAATGGTTATGTCAAATTTAAATTCAAAATAATGGAGGCTTTGCGGCTTTTCTATTGTTTTGGTTCTGTGATGTTTTTTTGCTATGGTTTAACAACTATTTGGATTGCAGATTTTTTGGTTTATTAGTTAATTCCCAAATGGATGAATTAATACAATTATATTACAATCATAAAGGAAAAATTTACTTATTTTAGTTGACTTGGAAACAGCTAATATCTTATTAAATGAAAAATTTAGTTTATATATTATCTTTTCGACTTATTTCTTAACTCTCCAAAGACCTTACATTTAAATTTAAACTTGTGTGTGTATTAAACCATTAGTAGTAAGTTGACATAGGTAAACCGTTTCGTTTTTGCGAGGATAGGCGGGTTAAACACGGTTAGAATGGTGGGGGAAAGAACTGCTATCAACCACTAGTTAAAAACGGTAAGTCGCGAAAATATCCTTATTATTTCGTCATAAAAGCTCTTAAAGATTTATTCATTATAGATATAATATTTATTAAAATTATTTTTAAAACATTTTCACTAATACATTTTTAGTTTTACGATAGTATTTAAGTAACATTCGTTAAGGATTTTTTAAGTGAATATGTTATTGTAATTATTTAATGTTTGATACTTATAAAATATTTTTTTTACGTTGTTTATGTAGAACTAGATATTTAGACTGTCACAATGTTAGTTTTAAGTCAAACGACTGATTATATTGGCCTTGTTTGGAACCCTGGTCCTTCCAAGGCCATTTGGAAGAATTTAGAAAAACTATAATTTAATAAATAATGATTAACTCTGCAATAAAAAAAAATGATAAGCTACATTATAAAAAAAGGGTGTTACTTGATATTTTTGTCTGTTTTATTTATTCAGTATGATGGCCTTCCATTGTCCACCCACCTTATAAACTTGTCAAATATTTTTTAGATTCTTCTACACAATCCAGCTGAAACACCAAGAGTAGGAATGCAATACTTTCGAGCACCTCTGAACCAAGAAGTGGTTGTTGCTGTCAAACCTGACATGATGACCACCTCAGATGGTCTTAAAGGTTATGATCCGCATAGGAGACAATGTTATTTTCCACAAGAAAGACACCTGGCGTTTTTCGAAAGTTACACCCAGCAAAATTGCGAGGTGGAATGTCTTACGAATTTTACTAAGAACAAGTGTGGATGTGTTGCGTATCATATGCCACGTAAGTAAAAAATTACAATATTTACTGTCATAAAAATAAATTTCACCTAAATTTTTATTCGTAAAATTACTGGTTCATTTAGATCTCTTTCCTAAAAAAAATAAGAGTGTGTGGTGCCTTAATTCGCAAAATAAAATATTGTGTTAGCCATTTGTCAAATTTCAGTAGAAAAGGATTCTCCATAACAGACTACCCACTTTAATAGCTCAAAAATAGTTTAAAATTTAATAAAACGAATATTTTAACACACTTAAGTAGAATCAACTCTTTGAGATTTCCTGTAACATACGACTTATCCTAAATTTAAAAATTACTTCTTTAAAGTGATTTAATGCACTTTTCATGATTGAACAAGAAATTATTCATGACACGATGAAGCAAAACCCGATCTATTCGCCGGACTTCTTCAGCAATTCGGACTTTGAATTCTTAGATATTTTCTGGACGAGTTGCAAAAACATTCGCCTTTAAATACCCTCACAGAAAAAAGGCTGGTCCAGTTAAATCTGGGGACCTCGCGGGTCAATAAAGATTCCCAAAAATTAAACTAAAAAAAAACTTACTTTTTTTTGAATATAAATAATATAATTTTTTTATTAAATTTGGTTTTGTATTTTAAAAAGTAGTTTTAGAAGGATCACACTAAAGTATCCCCAATTCAATTAGTTTTTTATCATACGTGTAGGGTATAAAGAAAGGTACTTTAAAAAGTAACAAAAAAAACAACTATAAATGATGTATTCTACTATTACTAAGATTTATTTTAACTTTTTATTGTAGATGAAGAAGGGACAGAGATATGTGGTTCGGGAAGTATTGTATGCATGTTTGAAGCACAAAGTAAGTAAAATTTTGTTTTTTTTTATAAACTGTGTTTTCAATTTACCACTTTTCTATAGTTAAATTTATAAAGAAAACACGTAGCTACATAGCTGTATCATTTCTCTGTTGTTCAGCGTCGAAGATGAATGTTTTCAACACCCCCCTCTCCTTCCCAAAATGGAGTGCAAGCGTAAAAGACCAATAACTTTTGTAATGTGCCACATATCTACTAATATAATGACCCTTTAAAAACTCACTAGGGGTACCTAGCATTTTCTTGAATCCCAAAAAAGTTGGTTTAATTACCTAAAAGTAATTTATTGGGCTTATCAAGCACGAATTTAAAAACCTTGAAAGTATATTTTCCAAATTATGACAAACATGGATCCCACTTTTAATGGTTTTTCTATTTTTTTATTTCATTAGATTTTTTCACCTTTTTCCTTCAGACATGTATTTTTATTTTTCCAGAGCAAAAATAAAAAAATAAATATTTATTAAATCTTCGATTGTTTTGAGGAATTTTCAGGATTTTTTTAAGGTTTTCCTCTAGAAAAAATTTAAAAATTAGTTTTTTTTTTTATTTTTGGACGTTTTTTGCAAATTTTGAGTGATTTGAAATTTAAATAAATAAAATAAATGATTTATTATGAAAAAAATCACATAAATAATAAAAAAAATTTATACAGAAATTTTTACATTTTCATTAATATCCCCTTCATTATTTATTTTATTAAAAAAGGTTTATATAACTTTTTTTATAGACAATTTAAAAAGCTTTTTTTTTATTTTACGAAATTTTTTGTTACTCTTATAGTTTATATAGTCGTAGTCCAAACATTCCTTGGTAGCAGATTTCTGCCGGTAAATGTACCCTGTCGGTTTTTAGGGGTTTTCTCGATTTTTTGCTGTTTGACCCCCAATTTTGACTTTAGATTAGTGTTCAGATCCGGCATACACTACTTTTTTTTGTGGACCTGTGTAACTTTTTGATTTTTTGCGTGCTGAAATATCCTTAAAATTTATTTTTCTACACATTATTCCGAATCCAATGAGTTATCGCTTCTATTTTTATGATATAGTATAGTGAACAAGTTCAAATACGTGATAATTTCAGATAAATCCCGAATTATCACGTATTTGAACATGTCGACTAGACTATATGCTTTAGTTGCATAAATATATATTTTATTATATTTTTTTAATGTTACAGATCAGTTGCTTCGCAGAGAAGTACAATCAGGCCTTAACAGAGAGGAATCCATGGAAAGCGAAACGTCCGAATGTGACTGCTTACCCGGATGTACTTCCCTGGTCTACAACGCCGAAACATCCCAAGCAGATTTCATGTGGGAAAACCTTTTTCGCGCTTACAAAGCGAACATGAGCGAATTTCCTGGTGTTCAACTAACTAGAATCAATATTTTTTTCAAGGAGCAACAGTTCATCACATCGGAAAGGAACGAATTGTACGGACAGACCGATTTTCTTGCCAATTGTGGTGGTCTCTTGGGATTATTTACGGGTTTCTCTTTCTTGTCGATCGTTGAAATCGTTTACTTTTTGTCTTTGAGGTTGATGTGTAATGTAAGGAAGTACGGAAGACATTATTGGTCTGGGTCGCCCGAATTGGTTAATAATGACATGTACGTACATAAAAAATAAATTTCAATGACTTCCTGGTATAATTTTTGCAAAATTGTCGGGGAAATTGCACAAGTGCATCAAAATTATCGATAATTATAATTTTTGAATAAAATGTGTTTTTTTTTAATAATTGTTTTTAAATTTTTCAATAAAAACGACTCCGCGGGAGGAGGGCATTTTCGTAAAATATGAAAACAAACAATTGCAATTTGTAAAAAAATACACGGTAAATAAAAAAATTGTCTGGTTATTTTAAAATACAAGTGTAATTTATTTAAATATTTCCCGAATTAATTAGGAACTCGAATCAAGTAAATTTAAATATTTTGTTAAACAGACCCCGCCTTGACCTTTCGTCAACAATATAAACTTGCCATGCATTTCTCGATTTCTGCAGCGCAATTACCTCTGTGATTTTGCGAAAATTGTACTTCTTTTATGAGAACTTTAACATATGAGGGAAATATTCGGGGGTAAAATCCCACTAAGCAAGAAATCATCTTAACTACGTTATATTTATGTTTTCTTGTTCCTTTGTTACGTTAATCATCTTGAAACAATAACAGCGCCTTGAACCTAACAGTTTCGTTATATTTCCTTCAACTTAACGAAATCGTTGTTACGTTAAAAATACAACGTTTTTGTTTGAGACTTACACGGCCCCGTTACGTATTTTGCATTGGTTGAGCCTAACACATGTTCTGAAACATCCACGTTATATAACTTACGTTGTAAAAAGGTTTTTCTAAGGATTTAAATAGGTGGTTCTGTTATGTTGACCATATAACATTAAAATATCTTTTGGATCCCTTATGTGTGGTGTATAGTAATAATAGAGAATGTTTAATTAATTATGGTCGTAAATCGTACTTTGTTGACCATTTAATGTACAGCAACATATGGATGGTACAGCTTTAAAATAAAAATTAGTATAATGAAGATGGCTTTGAAAGTCACTAAACGTATCAAGTTGACGACTTTATCACTAGGAGGCGCAGGATACTAACTATATTAAAATGGGCAAACTTTTTTAATATTAAAGTAATTGATCACCGATTTGATTAAAATAACTAAACGATTTTTTACGCCTTTCCTTATATACTATTTTCTGTTAAACCTCTAGAGTGGGCGAAAATTTACTTATACGCAAAAAAGCACTAACAACGTGAAACATATTTGATTAAATATCCTTCGTGTTTGAGTTTTCTAAAACTAAAACTGTGAAGTACCCTATCGATTATTAAAACTTCAAGAAATTAATTAATTAACAATATTAAGAAATTGTTTATCCTAAAGTTTTATCTTTTTTTGGGTAAAAAAAGTAAATGTTGCGCCCACTCTGCTATTAAAAAAATGCCACTGAAAAAATAGGATGTAAAAAAATGTTGTGATAAATTGTCTCTAATTTTTGATAATAATTTTTTCGTCCACCCCCAAAAGTACAATGTTTCAAGATAAAACCAGTGACAAGTAACTATCCCCAATTAAAAAAAAAAAAACTAATATAAACTATAGGAAAAAATTTATTCATAAAAATATCTATATATGTTTACAACTCTCCTTTCATATTTCCCAAATTTTTGTACAGACTATTTAATATGGAAAGCTTATTTTCTAAATCCATATAAGGTGTAACAGTTCATATAAAAAATGTTCATGTGATAATGTTTATCTTTCTTAATTTACTTTATAAAAAGTCATAAATATTTTGTGATGTGTAAATATGAGTAATATTTAAAAAAAAGTAAAAAGGTCTAAAGTTAGGTATAAAAATTGTATACATAATTTATAAATCCTTATTAAAAATCGATCTTGTATTTAAAAGACCATTCTATACATGGCAACATTTTAATGTTAATATAAAAATATATAAAAATTACGTCAGTAAGACGTTGTTCTATACCGTATTAAAAATATTCACAAGGGTATGTTACAAAAAGAAAATTATCGGTAACAATTCAAGAAAACAAAAAGAGACATGATAAAATAACGTTTAAAATTAAACGTTATCACAGTTACTTTTGAAAAACATTACAAAACGTGCTCAAGATGTTCTTTGCTTAGTGGGCATGAATTAATAAAATAATACGAAAATTGATTTTGCTTATCAGGTTTTCTATTCAACCTTGGTTTTAGAACTTTCTTGTTTAAAAATCATATAATAAACATGATATTTCACACCACCCGAATGCTAAGTTAAGTACGTTTATTTTGCCAAATTTTAACTCTTTATTTAATTCAACACCAAAAATGTAAATTACACTCTACGTCAATTATTGCTGGCTTTTAAGATAACGTATATTGTAGTTTAATCTGATTGACTTATGTAATAATTAAAAACTATTAAAGAATAAAAACAATTAACATAACATCGTATATTAAATGTTTAAACTGCTGACAGTGTTTTAGAACTATTTTCTGTTATTTTAAAATAATTTTTTTAGTGTCAGAGTGACCAATTAAGTTCCTTTATTAGTTACATAATTATGTTAAAAACCAGCGAATTTTTAATGTAGAATTAAATGTAGAATCAAAATTTGGCAAAATATACGGGGCGTTTAAAAAAAACGTACTTAAAAATGAAAATCCTTTTTTGAGACACCCTGTATATTTACCAATACAGTTAGTAAAGTTAGCATTACCAAGCAAACATTTTTTATTTTAAGTTTTTTCTGTATCATGTGCAGGAGCAGAGATATTTAGTGTATAAATAGAGTTGGAACACCCTGTATAGTGTTATACATTGGTAAAATTTAGAATAATTAAGTAATGTTTTTAACATGTTCCCAAAGTTTTATATTTGAAAAATGTGTGATAAGTTTTAAAAACAATGCACGCCGTCATTAACTGGAGATTTAAATAATATCTAAAATATTTAAGTATACAAACTTTTAAATTTTATATTTCTTGTACATAACATACTCAACATTGATATTATTGAAATGTTTCTTTGTCTAATAAATTTAAGGGGGGAGATACCTGTAAACGCTTAAATTTTCCCCGATAATCATGATTTTTTAATTGAAAGAAATTGACTGGTTGATTCAAACATTAAAATAATTATTTACATTTTTAATTATTTAAAATGGCGATACACCAAATTCTTCCAAGCAGGTCGCAGCAAGACTTCTAAATTGGTGAGCATTGTAGCATCGGATCTAATGATTTGAAAACAAAAACTAAAATAATGTGTGTTTATTAATGTCAATTTCCAGATGAACCTAAAAAAATTAAAAAGAAAAAATCGCGACATAAAATACTTGAATAAAATGAAATTAATTTTGACCGAATTTTTTTTTGTTTTTGCTCCAATAAAAATATTTTTTTAAAATATTTTCAAAAATTTATAGGTTCATATAGAAAATAATATCATTAAAAAGATGTGTGCAAAATTTCAGAGAGATCGATCAATCTTTTAAATAATCGTGTACGCCAATTTGAAAAATATGGTTTTGAGAAAAACGCGTTTTAAGTTTGAATATACATGTATATACAGTATGTCCACGGAAAAGGTGTTGAAGAGAAAAAACTTTTTATTTTTGATTTTATCGAAAAAAGCTACTCTTGATAAAAAATTTTGCTACTTCTAAGGGTAAGATTGGGATGGAAACATTAAACATATTTTATACGCGGTGTTCAGAAAATTGAAAAAACTTAAAATGGTACAAGAGTAAAGTGCATTTATTTGAGAAGATATGGAAATAAGTTACTAGGAAAAGTTGTTCAAAATTAAAAGGTAGTCTCTAATACCAATATTCGAAAAAATCGGCCTACTGTTATTTTTTGTGATTAAATTTATTTTAATATCATTTTAAATTTTTAATATCAATTTATTATCAAATTTTTTGCTGTTAAGTAAGCATTTAAAACTAACGATACTGCGGCTAATGAATTATAAAAGCAAAGTATCAATAAAGCTTGTCACTATATACGCCTACTAGTACAAAAATTTGGAATTACTTAATTGATAATAAAATTTTAATCACAAATAAATAAAAGTTGGCCGATTTTTTTTAAAATTGGTATTAGAGACTACTTTACTTTGAACAACTTTTTTCTAGTAACTCATTTCCATATCTTTGAAATAATACACTTTACTCTTGTACCATTTTAAGATTTTTCAATTTTCTGAACACCGCGTATAAAATATGTTAAATGTTTCTATCCCAATCTTACTCTAAGAAGCAGCAAACATTTTTTTTACAAGTAACTTTTTTCGATAAAATTAAAAAAAAAGAAGTTTTTCCTATTCAACACATTTTCCACACACACCAGTACGTCCACGGATAAGGTGTTGAATAGTAAAAAACTTCTTTATTTTTAATTTTATCAACAAAAGCTACTCTTAAAAAAATTTTGCTACTTCTTAGATAAAGATTGGGATAAAAACATTTAATAAATTTTATACGCGGTATTCAGAAAATTAAAAAAACTTTAAATGGTTCAAGAGTCAAGTGCATTTATTTGAGAAGATATGGAAATAAGTTACTAGAAAAAGTTGTTCAAAAGTAAAAGATAGTTCCTAATATCATTTTTCAAAAAAAATCGGCCTACTTTTATTAATTTGTGATAAAAATTATTTTAATATTATCTAATTCCAAATTAACAACTCTTTATTGTTCTAGTAGGCGTTGATAGTGACAAGCTTTATTGACACTTCGCTTTTATAATTTATTAGCCGCAGAATCGTCAGCTTACTTAACAGCAAAAAATTTGATAAAATTAAAAAATTTAAATTGATATTTGATATTAAAATAAATTTAATCACAAATAAATAAAAGTAGGCCGATTTTTTTGAAAATTGGTATTAGAAACTACCTTTTAATTGTGAACAACTTTTCCTAGTAACTTATTTCCATATCTTCACAAATAAATGCACTTTACTCTTGTACCATTTTAAGTTTTTTCAATTTTCTGAACGCCGCGTATAAAATATGTCAAATGTTTCTATTCCAATCTTACTCTAAAAAGTAGCAAATTTTTTTATCAAGAGTTGCTTTTTTCGATAAAATCAAAAATAAAAAAGTTTTTTCTCTTCAACACCTTTTCCGTGGACATTCTGTATCCATATGTATACGTCACGGGTTACTCTCTATAATATAAGAAACACTTAAAATTTTGTTCTTAAAATTTGGTGACGTATTCTTAGGGATGATTCTAACATTTTATTAAAAAAAAAATTCAAAATTTTATAGGTATTTCCCCCTTAAGTAATAATTTGTGCTAGTAAAAAAAAATACTTTTGACGTAAACCAGAGTAATCATTAGATTATACAAATTGTTCGGGTACCAAGTAGTCTGTTTTTTTTTTAAATAATTTAGTTTTACGTAAGGAAGTCATGCACCATTTTAAAAAAGATAGATGTGCTTTAAGCTGTTAATAGTAAGTAGTTATGTAATTATCGAATGTGAAATTAAATTATTATAAATGTTAAAATATACTTTGCACTTGTAAGTAAAGGTGTTTTTATTGTTAAGTAACAATAAGTTCATAAGGTGAAAAAGTTAATTTTTTTAAGAACAGATGTGGGCTATACTTTCGAAAGCGTCCAACCCCCATCCCTTGGATTTTATTTGAACTTTGTAAAAATATTTCTGATGTCATAAAAAATATTGTGTGATGTCTGGTTTTTTTGCAAATTAAAAAAAAAACTTAATTTTTGTTTTAGTTTTTTTAATACATTTTATAAAATTATTCCTAATGTTATAAAAAGTAATGTGTCATGGGAATGTAAACGACTGACTTTTCTCCACTTTTTTCAGGAAAATTGTGATACGACTTACTTTGTTAGCCCCATTATCCGGAAAATAATGAGGTTGTCATTTAAATACGAAGGGAAACGACTGACCAGAACTAACCAATTAACTATTTCAATATATTTCCCTGTTAATATTAATCAATAAATTATTATGTTAAATTTTAAATAAATAATTTTGAAAAATCTGAAAAATTAAAAATTATATAAGAAATGTTATAGTTATTTATGTATCAAGGGCGTTACTGGGACTATAATGCCCTGAAGTCCAGTAAAGCCCGTGGTGCATACAATGCTTTATGTTTTACCCAAAAAAGAGTTTTTCAATGACTAATTACATTATTTATTCGCAATATAAAAAATAAGTTGCACCTGTACCTGTATACGTAAGTAGATAATGACTGGTGTTAAGTTTGACTTTGATGTTTCTGTCAGTTAGTCAGTTGGCAATTTTTATTTAACGATTTGCTCAAAATGGAAGAAATTCCACAAAATATAAGAGAAAAGGCCATAAAAGCGACCGAAAATCTTTTGCCAGTTAAATCAAGGCAACAGTATGATCGGGAGTATGGCATATTTGGTATTTGGAAAGATGCGAACGCAATTCTTCAAATAACCGAAAACGTTTTAATGGCATATTTCCAGGAACTGGTAAGTTATTGATTTTATTTTAATACATATGTTTAACAAACTTTATTATTTTTAGTCCGAACTCTCTCTGGACCAAGTATTCCACCCTAAGGTCTACGTTGATGGTCTATGAAAATATAGACATTTCGCAATACCATGGTCTCATATCTTTTTTAAAAGTTAAGTCGAAAGGATACGTCCCGAAGAAGTCTAAAGTTTTGGAAGGAGAACAAATATTAAAATTTATTAAGAAGGCTCCTGATGATATCTACTTGGTACACAAAGTCATATTGGTAATGGGTGTTTTTGGAGGTTTAAGACGAGATGAGTTGGTCAAAATGACCATTGATGACATTGAACATTGAGGAACAGTCTTGGTTATTTTAAAAGGGACCAGAAACTAAAACTTCAACTTCAAAAAGTTTTACTATCATTGAAGAAGATTTAGGCGCTTTAAATTTAATAAAAAAGTACACAACATTAAGACCAGCTGGAATAAAGGAGCGAAGATTCTTTCTTACCTATAGAAAGGGTCGATGTACAGTACAACCCATTGGAAAAAATACCATAGGAAGCATCCCAACATTGATCGCAAAATTTTTAAAACTGGATAATGCAGAAGCTTATACCGGCCACTGTTTGCGTCGCACATCGTCAACTTTACTTGTTGAGGCAGGTGCTTCGTTTGAAACGCTAAAACAACATGGGAAATGGAAAAGCTCTTCAGTAGCTGAAGGATATATAGAAGAAAGTATTTAATCCAAAAACAAAGTAGCCAAAATGATTGCCATTTAGTTAATTCCGAGGTTAATTCCGTATCGACTATTGAAAATTCTTTAATGGACTGTTCTTCTATACAAAATAGCGTTAGTGCTACCACCGCTGCTACCATCACAAAAACACCGACCATTCTATAGTGGGATCAGCTACATTTTCCGGGACATTTCAAAATTGTAATTTTTTATTTGGAAATAAAGTTTAATTTTTAGTATTGTTTAAAGAAAAAAATATTTTTTTGTATAAACTTGATCTTTATTGTGAGAGAAATAAAATTGGATAAGCAATAAAATTTTCATATTAGCACATTAGGGCATTATAAGCGGGAATTATCATAATGCCCGCTTATAACGCCCTAGGTGTGATAGCAGGTATTATTGCTATCATAACATATTCCGTTTCTAAGGTATTATAGATCAATAATAGATAGGTAAAACATAAAATATTTATTATTAATATAATTCCTAATTATTGTTACCATTGTTATAGCTTTGGCAACAGTGTTCGTTTATACAGCAGCGTGTGAACATATTTTCTCTCAGTGGACGCCCGCTCGAGTAAGGGAGCGTCCAAATCTATTACTAATTATTTAGCATTGTTTTGTGCATCTATAGTAAAAACTATAATCGTCTTTGACTATATCATATAACTAAATTAGAAAAAAATGTACTAAAAATGCATTTATTAAACAACATATTAACAAAAGCCTTCACAAAAATCGCTCTGAGGTTTCTTAAGTACTTTTGGGGGTGGTCTTCGTTCTTGGATGGTTGTGGTGGTCTGCTGAATATTTCGCTCTTGCATTCTAGTTGCGGTTTGTAATCCAAAATAGTCATCTTCTGGTAGACCGTATGGAGACTAAAAATATTTTTGTGTTAAATGTGGTTATTGGCAAGTTAAAAAAATTGCCTATGTATGGTGTACAAATTTATGTCAATTTCAATGCAAATTTTTATTATTTCAAATAGATAATTCCTAACGGATTGGAACTTTAGTATACTGGTATACAGAGGACAAGTCCTTTTTATGTATTTTTAAAAACTTTAGTACTACTATTATCCGGTTTAGTTAGCCCGAAAACTAGGGAAACCCTTGCATAAATTACCAAGAAGCTAAAAACACACGTGACCGTTAGAAATACCATTATAATGAAATTGTAAAAAGTCCCCACCGATGCCATATAGGCAGAACATTTCATACAAGGTTAAAGTTCGCAAAAATGTTTTTTTTTTTATTTTTTAGCGAAACGGTTAGTTTTATAAAAAAAATAATAAAAACGGAAACTTCTGAAAAAAGTGGGCAAAAAGTCCATAAAATCATTTTAAATAATCACCCGTTGAAGTTGGATGGAGTTGGAAGCTGAGGCTGTAAACATATCGAAAGAGTGAACTCATCATATTTTAACTGAAGTTTTAGAGATAAGAAAACTAAATAAGTATACTATAAAATGCGATAGGAAGCTCCAAAAGGGCCATTGTTTAATCGACTTTCGAACGATTCAGTTGACGACATTAACGACTAAATAATTGGCATAGTTACGATGCATTGTTGTTACCATAGTAACGTTTGTGAACCTGATTGCTATTAAAAAGTTGTAAAAAGAGGATCCATGTTTTTATACGAGGTGCTACGAAACAGTGTTAAAAAATATGTATGTGTCAAAATTTTACCTCTTGATATGATTGTGGTCCAAACGGTTGCTCCCTTTCCCGCCTTCTCTGTCGTTTCTTCTCATCAGCCCAGGCTTTTTCTGCCTCGATCAGATCCTTAGCGGCCTGCTCTTCAATCTCAGAAGCACTTAGTTCTGACCAATTTGGACGTTTCGTTCGTTTTTTACCCACTGAGAAGAAAAGCATACCATCAGTTTAAGTATCATAACAAAAAGCAGTGTGTCCCAAAATTGTTATGCAAATATTGGGATTTGAAAAGTAAAAGTTTCTGAGATTTACAAAAAAATTATAATATAGTATTTTTGAAAATAGGTTGATACTGTCTCCCATTTCGTAAGTTAGTAAATAAAGGGGAACAGACCTGACAACAGTTTCATCTTGGTTTGTTTTTCTTTTTATTATACTAAGTGACGTAGAACATACAACACCCAGAATAATTTATTGAGTTTTGATAAAAACTTTGCTATTATATGCGTATACGCTAATCTGATGAAATTTTGTCAGTCCGAGCCGTACCTTTTTCAAAAGGTTTTTTTGTCATATCAGGATCCGAAAAATATAAACATTTTTACTTAATATTCAGTGATTTTCCTGTGTTGGATTTGTTTGGTTCCATTTGTTTCATAATTGTTCCATTGCATTATCACGCCTAAAGTTCGCAAACACGCTAATTTTACTCAACGTTTCGTGTTTGAGAGGGGTCGGATAATCGGGTTACGTAAAGCAGAATTTTCTTTTAGAGAAATCGCTAATCGGGTAAATCGAAATGAAGCTACTGTAATGAGATGTTATCAAGCAACGAACTCAAGGACTAGAATTAAAGTAAACAAACTTTGTTTGGCATTAACATGATCACAGCGGGGGGCGGGATAGTTCTTGTAAACAATGGTTGTATACAGACTGAACTGGCAACATTGGATCAGTTAGCGGTGTTTTGTCCAGATTAGTGATGGGCATAATCGGATTATTTTAAGAATCGAATTATTGATTTATGAATGATTTCAATAATCGGATTATTTGATAATTCAAATTATAGAGTTATTTTATTTTTTTAATCGTTTGAATTTTAAATTTTTGATTCCTGAATGCATATGTAACTCGATTTCGATCTAACTAAACACAAACACTAAATATTATATACAGTTTGCCCAAAAGTCCGGTTTCCCTTAATAATTTGTCAACGCGGATTCGGGACTTTTTGACACTGTATAATATATATTATTACTATTATTATTTTAGTAAGTAAATTTTCCATTTGCCATAATTTTACTTACCGGGCCCACGGCCGTTTTTATGAAATGTTGTATACCGGATATTTTTGGGGTGCTAATCACGAATCTAAAGTCAATTTTTTTCGTACTTTGCTAGTTTTTAAGTTATAACGCCTCACTCAAACCTAACAAGCAAAACTTTCCTAAAATTCCTCCTTCTAAAAACTGATTACACCCAAAATGGAAGATTTGATAGAAATACACTTATTATTTTATAAGATAAATTTAATTTTACATTTATTTTACAAATATTTTTAATAAAAAAAGCACAACTAGCACTTTTCAAAAATATTATTTTTACTTTTATAAATGTCAACAAAATTGTCTAGAGATTTTAGACTGTTTTATGTTGGTACGCCAGGGACCCGCGGAACAATCGAATGGCCTACTTTATAAATTTGAATTATTTTAATTTTTCGCGATTTAAATTTAAAAATTAAGCGCATTAAATTGTTTCGTGGATCCCTGGTGTACCAACATAAAATTGTCTTAAAAACCTACCTTGACAATTTTGTTGACATTTATAAAAGTAAAAATATTATTTTTTTGGAAGCGCTTGTTGTGCTTTTTTATTAAAAATAATTGTTAAATTAAGGTAAAATTAAATTTATCGTATAAAATAATAAGTATATTACCATAAAATCTTCCATTTTGGGTGAAAATTTAAAATTTTTAGAGAAGGAGGAATTTTAGGAGTTTGTGCAGATGTGAGGTTAGGTTCAAGTGAGGCGTTATAACTCAAAAACTAGCAGAGTCCGACAAAATATGACTTCAGATTCGTGATAAGCGCCCCAAAAACCCCTGTATACAAAATTTTAATAAAATCGGCCGTGGGACCGGTAAGTAAAAATTACCTTTTTTATAATTAAATTGTCCTCCCTATTTGCATAAATATATACTTTACTACTAAAATATTAAATCATATTTGTTATTACATGTTTTTTTTCGCGACGCGTAATAAATTCTGTGGAATTAGGTTATTTTTCGTAATTCAAATTAAATCTAAATAATCGCATGATAGCGATTATTTCAATAATCGGATTATCGATTATTTTTAATTCGAATTATCCCATCACTAGTCCAGATGACCTAACCTCACTAACCTGTGTTCTTTGTTCTTTCGTGTAAGAGCTGGTGTAATTAAATGAGGACTAGTTTACACAAGAGTCTAATAATAAACACCTAGTTTTAAATAATCCGCTGGACAATAAACGCTTTACTAAAAAAAAATAAAATAGTGTACACTATTTCCGAATAACAAACACCTTTAAGATTAGTTACTTTTGAAACTGGTGATGTATAAATAAATACATGAGAACAAAATCCGCTTTTAAACATCCCTTATTGGAAATATTAACTTTTTTCAGTGTTTATGGTATTGCGCCATCACATTTTTATAAGTCGATGTTTATTCTTAAAAAATATTTTTAACGTCGAAAAATTGTTTTTGTTTATTATCTGAAGTGACGTATAGTGTCATTTACTTTAGATGCTGTTGATCAAATCAGTTTACAAAACGCATTGTTAAATAATTCAATCTAATAGAAAGAGATAAAATGACCTCGAAGTGCTTTACAATATCTGAGTTCATATAATTTTTATTAAACGAATACTCCGACCTGCCCAATCAACCTTGAATCACCCGATATTTATAGAGTCAGATCTCCAATGTTGCCGGTGCAATCAGATCGTGGATTGCGTGGAACTGTCATATCAATAAATGTTTATTTTTAAATCGATGTTGCCTTTATTAACACAAAAACTAACATTTTTGAATACTTTTATTACATTTTTAAGTCAATTTCCTGATTTTGACTTTTGAGATCTGGCAATTTGTTTACGTTTATCCAAAACAAAAAGAAAGAGATCACTATACCAAACACCCGGCCTACAAACTGGCGTTACGTTAATTCTAGTTCTTGAGTTCGTTGTTATCAAGCGTGTTCTAAGAAGGCCGAAGTCAACGAGTTAGAAACTGAACGCCAGAGACAGACTACACAGCGACGGGATCGTTATTTGAGGCAACTAGCACTTAATGATTTGCGAAGATGACGGAACGTCCAATTTTTCATCGAACGGCATATTCATCGCACTGTAGGTGTTATGGTATGAGGTACCATCGCTTACGGCAGGTCACGATTAGTGTTCATTCAAGATAGCATGACTGCCCAACGCTATATCCACGAATTTTTATTGCTATATCTGCTTCCCTTTTTGAAAATATTGCAAGATCCATTATTTCAGCAGGACAATGCACGACCTCATGTCGCACGTGTGAGTTTAGACTTTTTAAAAGCGTCCGGTGTAAATCTGCTTTAGTGAGCTCCTCGATCTCCAGGCTTTTCCCCCATCGAACATGCATGGGATATGATGGGAAGAAGGTTAAAGATTCCATGCACCCTTCACAAACTTTGGAGGCTCTATGAAACCAGATTCAGATGGTCTGGGATACAATACACCAAGAAGACATTTATCACCTAAGCCAATCAATGCCGTGCATAGGAGCTTCGACACATAAATAACATTAAGGTGGGATATCTCAGCTATATTGCGAAATTTCGAGTTCAAATTTTATTCACTTTCTATTTTTCAGTAGACCTAAAAATTGTAAAAGTATGCTCAAAATTACAGCACTCCAACTCGGTGTTGCATTTTCATTGTCACTTAGTATATGTAGGTATATCAAATAAAGTTTACCCTGATTATCTCGTGCTTAATTTTTATAACAGATAAAAATTTAAAAAGCCATATTTACTTAGTTCCACTTACCATTAGTCTTCTTTATCGCTCCTTTTGCTTTCGCCATTCTAGTGGCTTCATCTTCTTCTAAGCGTGCGTAGGCTTCAGCTCTAACCGCAGTTTTTCCTAGAAGACCTTCCAATTCATGGAGCCTAAAAGAGTAATATAAATAAAGCAAAAATGTGAGTATAAATATTTGTATACAGGGTGTAAAAAGTATGATGCTTATGATTTTAATGGTCGATAGTGGAGCTTAAAACAAGTAAAACAGATTATATGACATATGTGTCAAAACTTAACAGGTTTTTGGCTAAACGATAGCAAAGTCTGTCCGGTAGCGTAGTGGTCAGAGCCTCGGCTTGGCGATCCGGGTTCGAATCCCAGCCCCGCCGGCCAGACATATTTAGGTAGTAGTTATTTAAAATAACGTCCGTGGTGGCACTACCGCGTTGTCTAAAAGGTGCTGTGAAATGCAATATTTGCATGTTTCAGTGCTTGGGCAGCGTTGACGGAACTGGGACATAAAAGATGGGTTAAACATCGGAAAACCCGGCACTCACGGTACTCTGGTATTTAGGAGTATATATCTATATGTATATGTCTAATATAGTATATATGTATATGCAAATCCTTCGTGAGTTGTCACATAAGATAAAAAAAAAGTTACAAACTTTGAAAGCAATTATTTCTAAAAAGCTTAACAATTGAAAACTTAATCGCTTATCAGTAGATTCATTTGCTAATAAAATTAACTAAGTTTTAAATGTTTGAAGCTATACATTAAAGAAAAATTAATAGGTGTTCTCCCAGTTAAAAACAAAAAACAATTGACACCGTTACCCAAAAGCCTCGTGTAGTCGTGCGTTGTGCGTACTGGCCACGATATGTTTGTCCATTGTAGGTCCAAATATTTTTTTACGGCGAGGCAAACCAAAATGCTAATATAACAGCTAAAATTTAATTTAGGACAACCATAATGCAGGCATACCAAAGAGTTTTGAAAATGGGATGTGTGCAACCGAGAAATATTATTTGTCGAGTAAAATAAAAAGTGCTGTTTTAAAACATAATAATTTGTGTTTTTAAAATGGATATTCAGTTTAATTTTGTGGTAAGTACAATTATTTTTACATTACAAATTAAAACCCTAAATAAATTGGAAGAAAAAAACGTGTTTTCCGTGCAGGGCCGGAGCGAACAGCTTCTCATTGGGAGGGGGAAGGTGATTTTGGCGCCCCTATCCCAATTTTTAAATTAAGTATACTGCGTCACACGCTTACAGGAAAGCTTTGTTCTCGTATCCACCGACAGGCTGTAGAGAATATGTCGCTTTTTTTGGGTATTTTCACGGCTTCTGTTCCAAGGAGTTCGCAAGTATAATTCCTCTGGCAGCTCCCAACAGAGTAACACATAGTGTCACTTTTATGCATTTTTTTACAGTCCCACTTAAGCGGTTCCAAACTTTCCACTCTCTTTCTTCGGTTATTCCCAGAGTGTCGAGAATGGAATCTACGACACGCAAAAGTTTTCCTTTTCCCAAATCCAATAATATTTAGTCTTGTGTGAATAAACTCCTTCTTATCACACTGAAGACACCCACGCTGCGTTAGTATTTAAGCCCAAGCTTTCGTGGACTGTAACAAGATTTAAAAAAATAAAAAAATGTTTATGTAAAAAACAATACTTATCGTTAAACTTATTTATGTTATTTGCATGACGTGACATTATTTTATTGTACTTTTATACAAATTATAAATTTATACAATATTGTATTACCCTAAAACACAAACAACCAATCCAAATCATGGTATTTTTTTACTTTGCTTGACCCTTACCGATTACGATGAGTTTTTCCATACGGAGGCGCTGACCACAAATCTAAAGTAAATTTGGTAATTGTCTCGAAAGTGAAAATGAGGTTAGTTTGATTTTCAACTTTGATGATGAATATCTCGAAAATGAAACGTTGCCAAAAAAATATTTTTTCAGATCCGTAATCAGCGCCCCAAAAAACCCCCGTATACCAAATTTGGTCAAAATCGGAGAGGAGGCAACTTTCGAGACAATTACCGTAAATTTTTTTGACGTTTTATTTTCGAGATATGGATTATTAAATAATTAAATAAAATCTTTTCCACTATCTTGCCCATCTTTTATCATAAATTTGGTGATAAGTAAACTAAACTATAATACAATTTTTGATATTTATCAAAAACAGTCGTGCTTTCATTTTTGGTAAAAATAGAAAACTAATAGAAATATCAACCATTTAAACAGAAGGCTAAAAAGTGTCGCCATCTACTCTTTCCATATTAAAGCAAATGATATAAAATCTAATATTACACAATTAAACGCGGTAAAGAAAATTAAATAACTAGGTATATTAAATAATTTTAAATATTCTGTAATAGTTTTCCTTTAAAACCAAAAATGTTGAACAAAAAATCAGAAAAACAGTGAAAGTGTATTAAGTTTGAAATTTGACATTTGTTAACTTTATACATGGTTACAATTATTTATTATAAGTTCGGAACTGATCGTATTATTTATTGCACAAACTCAGCCGGGTTTTTTCCCCTGTACCCGCTTGACTTTTTTGCCCTGCATGCGTACAAGATTGTTCTACAGCAGTGGGCTTTCCTTAATTTTCAAACTTAAGAATAACAGAAAGAAGGCAGAAATAAATTTTCTAAACCATAAACCATATCCCTTAAATTCTAATTTTACTAATGCAATTTCTACCTTTTTTTACGTAATTGCGTAAAAAATATAGATATAAGGATATGCGGGTATGTGGTCACAAACCTGTATTTTTAGTGATTAAATGTATGAGACTTACAGTGTCTTTGTAGTCGTCTGCAAGATCTGACCCATACTTTTTTGTAAAGAAACTCAACAATTTTTTTTGTTTTTTACGGCGGCTGGCAGCACCTGATTTTTTTAATTTTTGTATTTTATGCATTTTATTTTTTTTAACCTATTCTTAACTAACCATCACTAACACACAACACACAATGAACAAGTATTAGTATTTGCACTGATGCACTTTAAGCAGAACGCAGTGAATATGAAACATAAAACCAATAAAAAAATATTAACAAAAATAATATATTATTTACTGTTAGCTAATAAAGTTTGTCGGTAATCTTATAAGATAAACAAATATATTCCCAAAAGTCTCAATTGCTTAAAATACTTTAATACAGTACCGACAAAGATTCCATTGTAAATATCTGTATCAAAGCCCGTATGTTTAGCAGATATGATAAAAATAAAAGACTTTTTAAGGTTACAAAGCGTTACAGAATAGCAAATATCAATTTTTATGGGATGCTGATGTATTTTTTAAATAGTATTCTTTTATTTTGGGTCATTGCGATTTAAAAAAAAACTTCTGTCTCAATTTGACGCCCCTTTAAAAGAAAATTTGGCGCCCCCATCGATCACCTTTGGGGGGGGCTCCCTCCCTTCCCCCCCTGTTCGCTCCGGCCCTGTTTCCGTGTAAATAAACATCTCTTTAAAAAACGGGTAAATAGGTAAAACCTTGCAAAAAATATTCCTCGTTCGACTCGATGTGAAAACCAATATTTCGAAAACGATTAATCTTTATTCTTTGCATTGCTCTGTTATTTTAGGAAAAAATATTTTGACGAGATGAGTAACCTCACTCATTTTAAGAGCTTCTTTATAAAAATCTACTTAAGATAATTTTGGTGCAACCGGCCATAAGAAGGTTAATAGTATATTAAAGTGTTAATGGATATTAAGGTCTTTAAATCACTCGCGATTTATCGAGCACGACGGCGTAGCCGAAGTTCTCGAAAGAGAGCAAGTATTTTAAAGACCAGTTATCCACGAATACTTTACGCTATTTTTTTTCCTTTAAAATGCCTGACTTGTGCCAAAATTCAAGGTTAAAGGTTGGAAATGTCATCTAAAGGCGGCGACTGACTTGTAACCGAACGTTGTAATGTAATGCTCGGCACGAGCATTACAACAACCCGTTCGGTTCATCACCAATCGTGGAATATGTCGCTTTGAATGCTCGGTTCACAGTGATCCACCATTTGTCTTCACAATGTCGTCGAAAATGTCAGACATGGAGGTCGCGTTTGCATTTCTGCTAGTATGCTATTGTTATTTAAAGACGAAAAAAAGGAAAAACGCGTTTGGGTAACGAATTTGTACAGAAGCAGACAACAAAACGATGGACAGACTTTATTAAGCATTCTCAAAAATCAAGAATTCACAGGCCAATACAAAAACTTCATTCGAATGAGTGCAACAGATTTTAAACTCCTGGTTAACTTGATCGGACCAAAAGTGGCCAAAGCAGACACTTCTTTTAGAAAGGCAATAACAGTAGAAATTTTTTATTAAAATAACATACAAATGAAAAATTAAAATGTGTATACCAAAGAACCGCTAAAACGACATATTACTAGATTTTTTTACAATTTTTAACCACTACCACCTCTTCTTTTTACCCTCCCCCATTTCCCACCAGTTTTTGTTTAAATTTTATATAGAATCAAATTTTGCATATCAAAACACCCCTTAAAAGACATATTACTCATTTTTTTTACTAATTTTTAATTTCTATCCCCTCTCCTTTTTACCACCCGCGACTTTTTTTTGTTAAAATGTCATATAGACTATAAAATCGAATTTTGTGTATCAAAAAACGACATTTACTCAATTTTTTATTAAAAAAAACTATTTTTTGCTAATTAATCCCCCATTTCACCCCCTTCTCCTGAACGAATATGGCTCAAAATTAACCTGAATCGTTCTCTTATGGATACCCACCGGTGTACAAAATTTAAAGTTTATAGCTCAATTCCTTCAAGAGTTATCGAACCAACAGACAGAAAGAAAGACCGACCGACCGATTTTTTTTTGCTTTATTAAAATAATCCTTATGACGAGGATCCGAAAGATTTGCTTTTTCTCTCTATTTGTCAATAAAAAACAGGTTTTCTTACGATCCCACTGCATCCTGATTTGCACAAAATGCAAAACCTCAGAAAGTGAATTTTATTTAAATAACGAAATAGGAAAAAACCACGACTTTCCATACGCTCGCAACGAACAAACTGATTTACTGATTGACTGGCGCCGAACACTTCAAAGGGATTCGTGAAAAAACCGACAACCCGATGAAGCAGCGGCGAGCGCGAGCAGCACGCCGCGAACGGCACAGTTTTCTATATTCACTGCGTGAATGTTCGATGTGTAACATGTTACATTACAACGTTTAGTTACAAGTCAGTCGCCGCCTTTTTAGTGGCATGGAAACCTTTAAAACACGCGCGTGTTTAAAAGTTGGATTTAAACACGCTCAGGCGTAATTAAGCAAAATAGGATACGAATAAAAAAATATTTTTATACTTACTGTTCTTGCTTTTCTTGTTCCTCAACTTCAAGATTTTGCTTTTTCTCTTTCATAATTTGGGCCTTAAGACTGGACTTCATATTTTCTCTCTCGTGATCGTCTTGAAGCGCTTTTAGTTTCTCTTCAAGCCTATATAAAATGATTGATGATTATCGTTTTATTTTTGCCGATTGTCTTACCTTCATCTTTGCTTTACAAAATGAACATGTTATAGAAAAGTATGTTTTGTTAAATTAATTATAAAATATCTGAGGGGTATTTCAAATTAAACTTTTATATTGTAAACTTAAAATGTACAGGGTGTTGTAAAATGAAGGTTATGATTTAAATAATGCTTCACAACTTTTTTATTTATAACTTTATTTCCTCTTTTGTTTAAAAAATTTATAAAAATAGCTTGGGAAATTTAAAATTAAAGCACAACACTATACAACAAAGCACAAAAATTTTTGAATTTTATTTTTTAAACGGAATGTCAGTTATTCTGATACAGCATGCGTATCGCCTACATTTTAATGTGCCGGTTGGACTCTTCAGGCAAGAAGATTTTAAAATGCTTGTAGATGTATATGTATATAAGTGTTTTGAAGTTTTTATTATTAATGGACAGATTTCCTTCTAGGATGTATAAACACTGATGAAGGCTTTTGCCGAAAAGTTTGTAATTAAACAATATGAAAAATTAAAAATAACCTTTTAATTTCAAAATAAATGTGAACCAAAACTCCCAAGAAATTAAATTAAAGTATATATATATATATATATATATATATATATATATATATATATATATATATATATATATATATATATATATATATATATATATATATATATATATATTATATATATATATATATATATATATATATTTGTTTTTTCGTTTTTGTTGGGTTTAGGTTCACCATATTAAACAACAAGTTAGTTAAATGACGTTTCGACCCTAGTTTGGGTCATTTTCAAATTTTTTATTCATTCTAAAAATCACATAAAAATATATAAAATTGACGTTATACATCCCACTAAGCAAAGAACATCTTGAGCACGTTTTGTAACGTTATTTAAAAGTAACTGTGATAACGTTTAGTTTTAAACGTTATTTTGTCATGTCTGTTTCGTTTTCTTGAATTGTTACTGATAATTTTCGTTTCTGTAACATACCCTTGTAAATATTTTTAATACGGTATAGAACAAACATCTTAGTGACGTAATTTTTATGTACACTTATGTTAACGTTAAAATGTTGCCATGTATAGAACGGTCTATCATCTGTTAATATACGTATCAGATACGATTATAATTTGTTAAAACATAAAATGTTATTGGTGTAACGTTATAATAATGATATTATTTAATGCAGAATCGTTACGTTTACTGCGTCTATTACATTTCCTCGTGGAAATGTAAACACAGTTAACATATCGACCTCGTTTGCTTAAATGTACCCCGCACAGCGATTGTTACATTTTTTGACAACGACACCAGGTTTAGAGAAAGAAGCTTCGCTTTAGTACTTAACCTTACTTTATTTTAAGAACAATTGTGTTTTTCGGTTTTACTCGTGATATTAAAGGGAAATATTGATGGGAAAGTAAGAAGTATATTACAGTATTTTCTATTACACTTCAGTTTTTATGTATGTATGTAGGTCTGTAGGTATATAGATAAACTGACCAAAAATCCAGATTTTAAAGTTAAGGTTTTTAAGCCATAAGTTTAGAAAATCCAGCGTTAGCCGTTTCCTTAAGATAAATATTGGAGTAATAAGTCCGGATTTAGTTTGGTGAGGTACTCCATTCCCTAGATACATATAAATTAAAGAAAGTATAGATTAAAATTTGGTTGCTTTATACCTTACATATTAGTCATTTAAAAGACTGGAAAGTAGTGTTTTTGCAAGTCGAGTCAAGCGGTTTGTACGGCGAGCCGTAATTGACCGTAGGCGACTCCTTGAAGCTTTTGGCCAGACCTGCAAAACACTTGTTTTTCGATCATGTAATGTACAATGTTTTTTTTCAACCGAAGATATTAAAAAAAAACAATAATAATATTTTAATGATCTTCAACAGGTCTATTTATCCGCTTGACATGGATTTGATACTTATTATAACAATAAGAATAATTTAAGACACCCACAGTACGGTAGTAGTTAGGCTAAGTCTTCATAGACTGTCCAAAGATAAAAAAAAACCACTGAAGTTTGTTTCAGTAACAACCATGCATAAAAACGGCTATGCTCTTAATAGCAGCTTATTTTTCATTTCTTGGATCTGCAAAGTTAAAAGTTATTTTCTGGCCAGAATGTTTTCCAGAAAATGGGTATTTTCCGATCGGTCAAAAAAAAACTTTTTAGGGGACTTATATAGCAAAAATTGGGTATTTTAAATCAATGAAATACTTCGGTTGAATAAATTTGATCTAAGTTGTAACTTAAAGGATTCACTGTGAAGTATTTTTTTTGTACTTTTTAGAGCCCCTGATATTAGACATTTGACACATAAATAATAGTTATAATAATAATAATAAAATTATTAGAAAATTAATTTTTAAATAAATTGTAGATGCAGCACATTATATTTTTATGTGACAACTATTCAAAAAGTGGATTGGCAGTTAAAAAGAGAGGCATAGGTGTAACATGCTCAAGCTAATCAAGACGGCTCCCAGGGAAGAAGAAGAAGCAAGTAACGTAACAAGTATAACTGTAAGTAAAAGTTTTTTTAAGGGATAAATTGAATTTTTAATTGGATTGTTTATCAAATAGAAGCAAAATAATTATATAGTACAAAGTGTCTAAATGTTTTTTTAAATTGGGTGGTCTCATCAGTATTTACCATTTAGTGATGGCTAATCGAGTAGCTAATATAAGAGAAAATTTGACTATATATTTAAAAAAAATTTTAGGCTTTAAAGCCAACACAAGGTATTTATCCTTTATAATTTGTGAAATAAAGCATCTATGATACTATCTGCAAATACAGTTTTTTTTGCCAAACTTGTGATATAAAATTATCTTTTAATTAATGAAGCAATTATGTCAGTAACCAAAAGTTTTGGGGCAAATATTTTACAAAGTTTTTTTTCCAGGTGCAACTAGGAGGAAAAAATAGAACAAGACATGGATATTAGTACATACAGTTGTTTTTTAATAAGCATTTTTAAATTATCTAGGCAATTTTTATACCTAACTTAAGACCTTTTTACTTTTTTTTTAATATTACTCATATTTACACATCACGAAATGTGTAAGACTTTTTATAAAGTATCACATGAACATTTTTATATATATTAACTGTTACACTTTGTGTGGATTTAGAATATAAGCTTTCCATATTAAATAGTCTGTACAAAAATTTGGGAAATATGAAAGGAGAGTTGTAGACATCAGATATTTTTATGAATAAATTTTTCCCTATAGTTTATATTAGTTTTTTTTTATTAGGGATAGTTACTTTTCACTGGTTTTATCTATTGTACTATTTCAGGGTGGACGAAAAAATGATTATCAAAAATAACAGGCGATTTATCACAACATTTTTTTACATCCATATTTTTTCATTTCAAATTCATTTGGCATCTTTAATAGCAGAGTGGACGCAAAATTTACTTTTATACACGAAAATGCTAAAACTTTAGGGTAAACAATTTTTTAATATTGTTAATTAATTAATTTTGAGGTTACTATACACCACACATAAGGAATCAAAAGATCTTTAATGTTATACAGGTGTCCAGAATATGTGGGCATCTTTCGGAATCTAAGAAACCTAAAAATATTATGACAGTTCCATTAACTTTTTCCTAGACTCTCCCCTATGGGAGATACAGGGTACATAACGGACGCCCCTGGAAATCGTTTTTGTTTAAATAACTTTTAAAATACTAGGCGTAAATTATTATTTTTTAATATGATGGTTACTAGATAAATCTTCTTAAAATGAACCCAGGGACGGACTAGCTCTGACACAATAATAGCATTTTTTTTTAACACCCTGTATAATAAAGGCTCAACAATATTATTTTTGGGTAGCTTTAACCTTAATCTAAAAAAAAGGTATTTTTGATTGACATCGATAAAATCAAGTGTTTACGAGAAATAAAATATCATGGTAGTTTAAATTTGTTTACATTATACAAGGTGTTTTCTAATTGTATGTCAGTATTTAGAGAAGCAGTTTTAGGTACATTTTAAGAAATTTTAATGAAATTTGACATAAATGTCTATGTATGAAAAGCATTTTAAGTGTACCACATTTTTTTTTTATTTCCATCAGTGGCGTTCGTACAGAATTTGACCGGCCTATTTTGGCACATAAAAAAAATTTGGTACACTAAAAAATGCTTCTTGATACATAGTACATGTAAGCCAAATTTCATTAAAATATCTAAAGTGGTATTACAGATATTAATAATAAATTATATATTTTTAAAAAATTTACTCCCCTGTATCTCAAAAGTTAAGAGGTTTAGGACATACGTTAATAGGAAGTTTTCTTCTTAAAATGGACCCAAAAAGTGCCTCTTTAAATATTGACGGACAATTAAAAAACACCCTGTATAATGTAAAAAAATGACCAAACATAATATTTTATTTCTCGTAAACAGTTGATTTTATTGATGTTAATCAAGAATACCTTTTTTTTAGTTTAAGGTTAAATCTATCCAAAAATAATATTGTTGAGCCTTTATCATACAGGGTGTTAAAAAAATTGCTATTATTGTGCCAAAGCTAGTCCGTCCCTGGCAAACTAAATAAGCCAAATATAATTTAATGGGTTTATTTAAAAAAAACTTATCTAGTAACCGTCATATTAAGAAAACATTAAATTACGCTTTGTATTTTAAAAGTTATTAAAAAAAAACGATTTCCACGGTCGTCCGTTATGTACCTGTATCTCCGTAGGGAAGGCTCGTAGAAAAAAAGTTTATGGGAACTTGTCATAATATTTTTAGATTTTCTATTATATTCTGAGAGATTGCCCACATATTCTGGGACACCCTGTATAATCAACATAACAGAACCACCTATTTAAATCCTTAGAAAAACCTCTTACAACGTAAGTTATATAACGTGCATGTTTCAGAATATGTGTTAGGCCCAACCCATGCAAAATACGTAACGGGGCCGTGTAAGTTTCAAACAAGAACGTTGTATTTTTAACGTAACAACGATTTTGTTAAGTTGAAGGAAATATAACGAAACTATTAGGTTCAAGGCGCTGTTATTGTTTCAAGATGATAAACGTAACAAAGGAACAAGGAAACATAAATGTAACGTAATTAGGATGATTTTTTGCTTAGTGGGATAAATTACATATATAACTCACAAAACACATAACAATTATGGTTACATTTTAAAAAACAATAACAATCTAAAATTAATAAAATTGAACAAAAAACGATGGATGCAATTATAAACAATTAATATCACAGATTTTGGCACGTACCTTGAATATCAGATGTTTGTTTAAGAATGTGTGGTTTTATTTTGTATTAACGATGGATGGCATTTTTTTATACTTAGGATATTTTTTTATCAAATTCTTTACTTTATTATATTATCAAATTTTGAAATATTAAGAGGAGGATATTAGGAAATTTATTTAAGAGGATATACTATACGGGATTATAAATTATTTAATCAAGTTTGTGTAAATATGGCTGAGTCCTGCAATGTCAGTCCTATTATTTATTGCATTGTTACATTTTTTAATTTCGATCATCTCTTTGATTTAATTTGTAATAGTTTTGGTCTTTATCAATTATTTTTTGTTTCGTTATATTTAAAATCGTGTTTTTGTTCTGTTATATGTTTATTTAGTGCTGTTTGTGCATTCTTCGTATATTTATGTCCGTTTAATCTGTTTTAAGTAGCTGACTAGTCATTCCAATATACTGGGCAGGACAGGTTTCACACCGCGATGGAATACACGACGTTTGACTGACACATTACCCCGGTGTTGGGTTTTTTAATTTAGTGAAGAGAAATTAATAGTGTTTTGTGTTTTATGGCAAACTACTATGTTATGTTTTAAGAAAACTATTAAGTTTTTCTGATAATTCTTTTGTGTAAGGTAGTGGCAAAATATTTGGTTTGGTTTTGTTCAATTTTAATATTGTTGGTAGTTAAATTGTTATAAAATTTGAAAAGTTCTTTTTTTATTATTTATTTATCTCTTTTTCCTTAAAATTGTTTTGCTTTAAAGATTTTCCTAACCTTATCAAGAGCCCTTGGTCTAAATTCTGGAGAAGTTAAGGTGATGGCACGGTCTGTCAGACCAATAATAACACTTATTTTTGCGATTTGGAATGATGGGGTAGAAATTTAAATATCGCCCTGATAAGTTGGTTTATACCATTCGGTGAGTAATTTGTTGTTATTTCTAATAAGCGTCATGTCTAAATTTTAATTGTGTTGTTGCTTTCTAATTCCGATGTAAATTGCATTGGGGGTGAAATTTATTAAATTCGTTGAGAATTTCGTTCGTTTTGTCGTTGGGGACAGCAACTAAGCAGTCATCGACAAATCTTTTAAAAAAGTTATTTTAAAAATTTTTAACCCTTTTCCCAGTACATTTTCTTCTGGAACTCCATAACCAACTGAGCAACTACGGAAGAGATTGGAGAGCCCATGGCGCATCCCTCTAGTTGTTTATAGAATACATTCTTGTACTGAAAATAATTTGTGTTTAGAGTTAAGTTGACAGCTTTTAATTTGATAATATAATAAAGTAAAGAATTTGATAAAAAAATATCCTAAGTATAAAAAAATGCCATCCATCGTTAATACAAAATAAAACCACACATTCTTAAACAAACATCTGATATTCAAGGTACGTGCCAAAATCTGTGATATTAATTGTTTATAATTGCATCCATCGGTTTTTGTTCAATATTATTAATTTTAGATTATTATTGTTTTTTAAAATGTAACCAATAATTGTTATGTGTTTTGTGAGTTATTTTGTAATTTATGTATAACGTCAATTTTATATATTTTTATGTGATTTTTAGAATGAAAAAAAAATTTGAAAATGCCCCAAACTAGGGTCGAAAACGTCATTTAACTAACTTGTTGTTTAATATTGTGAACCCCAAACCCAACAAAAACGAAACAAATAAATATATTATAAATGGTTCAAGAAAAATAAATATTTATATATACAGGGTGTAAAAAGTATGATGCTCATGATTTTAATGGGCGATAGTGGAGCTCAAAACAAGTTGAAAAAGCCCAGAACATATAGGTCAAAAGTTGATTGTTTTCAAAATATGGCCTTTTAAAGTTTAAAAAATTGGCAACACCGCACCCGTTTCGTCGAAGTGACTCCCGGGGCTTCGAACGTTTTTTGCGACAATTTGCATGTTTACACTTTTTTAAGAAGATGTTCATTTACATACAAATAAAAAAAATTTCTTTTTGCAATTTATTTTGATATTTAATTTAATTAAATTTGGTAAAAACAATATATAATTATTGTTTGGTTTTATTTGTAATTAAAAAAAAGTCGTACTTACCAAAAGAATGGGTAAATATCCATTTTAAGAACACAAATTATAATGTTTTAAATAGCACTTTTTTATTTTGCTTAAAAGAATAGAAAGTCTCTAATTATAAAAAAAAGCAGTTACATTTACATTTAAATAAGTTGCTCAAAATGTCGTCCTGCACTTTCTACACAAGCCTCACTTCGACGAACCCAGTTTTCGCGTACTCTTACCACCCCGCCCTCTGTGCCCCAATTAATTCAGCCGAATTAAAAATTTTATCACGAAGTTGAGCTTCAGTTTGAATTCACCATCCTCGTAAACAAGGTTGTTTAAAATCTCCCCAATACCAAAAATCTAATGGATTCAAGTCTGGAAACTCGCGGGCCATTTCTTGGTTCTGGAGCATTTCTGCCAATCCAACGATTTGGATAATTGGTGTTTAAATGTTCAACGACTCCTCCAAAAAAATGAGGTGCCCCATCATAAAGAAACCATAAAAATTTTGCCTTTGTTGCAAGGGCAAGTCCTCCCGGGTGTCTTCCCAAAAACCCGAAGGGGAAATTTTGTGACAAAAAAAATTTTCGCTGGCCCTGTAAGATTTGGGGGTAACTCGAAAGGAAACAACATTATCACCCAGAATACCCCCCAAATGTTTATTTTAAAACGTTGTTGAAAATGGGCCTCGTGAATGGTATGGGGGTTTTCTTTGGGCCAAGTATGTGTATTATGGAAATTTAATATCCCATCTCTGGTAAAAATACATTCATCAGTAACTAAAAAGCTACCAAGAAACTGGTGATTTTCATTGTTTTTGCAAAAACCATTGGCAAAATGCTAATCTGCGTGGAAAATCTTCGGGTAGTAAAGCCTGCACACGTTGATGGTGATAAGGATAAAGAAGATTTTCCCGTAAGGTCCTGAATAATGGAGTGTGATATGTTTACTTCGCGGCCCTAATGACCTCGTACTAATACCAGGATTTTCTTCCGCAATTTCAAAATTCTTTCCTCTTGTTCCACAGTTATGTGCCTCCCAGGTCCTCTGTTTATATTTCTCGGTTGCACACATCCCGTTTCCAAAACTCTTTGGTACACTTGAACTATGGTTGTTCGAAATGGATGTATTCGTTGTGAAATCTTTCACTGTAAATTTGAGCAGCTAAAATTAGCATTTGGTGTGCTTCACCGTAAATTAAAGCATATCGGCATATTCCCGGTTTGAAAACATGATTTTTAACTTTTAACGCCGAAATAAACAAACGTACTTAAATCCGTGGCGAGTACAGCAATACGCGACGCGGCAATGCTGACTGACTACGAACTCCACGCTGCGGTAGCACTATTTGACAATTGTTTTTAATTTTTTACTGGGAGAAATACTATTACTGTTTTTTTTTTTTTTTTTGTTGTAAACTGAAACCTTTAAAACTTAGTTTATTTTATTAGGAAAATAATTCACCGATGAGCGATTAAGATGAAAGTTGCCAATTGTTAAGCGTTTCAGAATAATTGCTACCAAAGCACTATGCTGATATCGTTTAGACAAAATCTGTCAAGTTTTGACACAAATGTTATATGAACTTTTTGACATTTTGAAGCTCTCCTGTCGCCCGTGTAATTGACTATCATACTTTTACCTGAATATATATATAACATATATATATATATATTATATATATATATATATATATATATATATATATATATATATATATATATATATATATATATATATATATATATATATATCACAACAAGATAATCAGTATACAATAATATTTACATATAAAATTAAAAAAAAAACACACATTTATTAAAATAAATTTTAATAAAATCTTTTACTACTGCCCAAGATGACCACACACAAAATAAAACAAACTTCTATATCATTATCTACTTTAAAGAACTCTACCTCACTGCTATTTTTAAAATATATTTTACAGTTTTTTACAGTTCTTGATATTAAACACATATTTAATCTTTTTGGTAAAATGGTAAGATGGTGCTAGTAGTTCTAAGCTATCAAAAAATAAATAATAATTAAAAACATAAATGGTTGAAACGAGAGACCGTTTTATTGAATATAACTGTTTAAATGTTAAGTGTTTGTTTGTCTTTTCAAGTATTAAATGTGCATTACACAACAACAAAAATGAGTGTTTTTCGTAAGAAGCCCCTTAGTTTTAAGGTAAAATTAAATGTTAATATATTGTATAGGTAAAATTTCAATCAAAAATGTATTGCAGATTGATTTGTTCTTATAAAAAAAAAATACATATTATACCTGATGAAGGCCCTTCCAGGCCGAAACGTCGTAATTGACATAAATTGAACGAAAATTGCTTAGTAAGCAACTGTTTTATATATTGCCCTGACCTTATCCCCAAAGAAAATCCAGAAAATTTTGGAAAACCCCAAACTATATATATATATATATATATATATATATATATATATATATATATATATATATATATATATATATATATATATATATATATATATATATATATAGTTTATGGTTTTCCAAAACAGTTTTGCTGGACTCCGGGCAATATAAAAACAGGTGCTTATAAGCAGTACCGTTCCAGTATATTACGTTTCGCCTGGAAAGAAGGCATCAGGTATATAATATGTATTTTTATAAGTAAATCAATCTCAAATACGTACGGTCGAGAAATTTTACCTGCAATATATTGGCATTTATTTACCTTTGTTGACGTATATCACATTTAACGAGACAGGTAAACATAACGACTGGCCAGTTATGTGCAATAGACGTCTTCATTTCAACCATTTATTTTTTTAATTATTATTTATTTTTGATAGTTTATGAACTACTGTGCCATCTTATTTTATAAATATGTGTTTAATATCGGGAACTTGTAAAAAACTGTAAAAATATATTTTAAAAAATAACGGTAATTAAAGTTCTACTATAGACAATGATATAGAGAAATTTGTTTATTTTGTGTGTGTCCTCTTGGGCAATAATAAGTTTTATTAAATTTATTTTAATAAATGTGTGTTTTAAATTTTATGTATATGTGTGTATACTGATATCTTGTTGTGATAATCAGTATATAATAATATTTACATATAAAATAAAAAAAAAACACACATTTATTAAAATAAATTTTAATAAAATCTTTTACTACTGCCCCAAGATGACCACACACAAAAATAAATGATGATGATATGCAAAGAACTCTACCTCACTGCTATTTTAAAATATATTTTACAGTTTTTTTACAGTTCTTGATATTAAACACATATTTAATCTTTTTGGTAAAATGGTAAGATGGTGCTAGTAGTTCTATAAACTATCAAAAAATAAATAATAATTAAAAAACATAAATGGTTGAAACGAAGACCGTTTATTGTGAATATAACTGTTTTAAATGTTAAGTGTTTGTTTGTCTTTTCAAGTATTAAATGTGCATTACACAACAACAAAAATGAGTGTTTTTCGTAAGAAGCCCCTTAGTTTTAAAAAAGGTAAAATTAAATGTTAATATATTGTATAGGTAAAATTTCAATAAAAAAATTTTTTTTGTATTGCAGATTGATTTGTTTTTAAAAAAAAATACATATTATATCCCTGATGAAGGCCCTTCCAGGCCGAAACGTCGTAATTGACATAAATTGAACGAAAATTGCTTAGTAAGCAACTGTTTTTATATATTGCCTGACCTTATCCCCAAGAAAATCAAAAAATTTTGGGAAAAACCCTAACAATATATCAAGGCAAAGGTCAAAGAAATTAACAAATAAACATATATATATATATTTTAATATATATATATATATATATATATATATATATATATATATATATATATATATATATATATATATATATATATATATATATATATATATATATATATATTTATAAATACCTCCTGTTTTCTTCTGCTAGACGCCCACCTTCGATCTTCAGCCATTGTAACCTATGGAAGGCTTCTTGCCTTCGTTGCATTTCTATGTCGCCTTGAGAGGTAAGCAACTAAAATGTAAAATACAACTGTTGATATCTTTAAAATCTTTTTGGTAAAAAGAAAATGGGTTATTTAGTTTTTTTATTTAGTGATGTTTTTAAATAAAAATATTATAGTTTGTCAAGGGTTCCTAATTTAACTTTTTTTTTCTGGGGACAGCCCACGAAGGCTGAGACCTAAGTACTAACGTACCGTGGGTGTCTTAAGTGTGGTAAATGGGAGTTTATTCACACGGGACTTAAATATTTAGAGATTTGGAGTAGAAGGGAAAACTTCTGCGTGTAGCAGGTTACATAGTCTGGACACTCTAGGGATGAAAGACCGCAGAAAGTAAAACGTTCGGGGCCTTACGGTTGCACTACGTGGGAGCCAGAGGGGAAACTCCTGGCCAACTCCTCGGAGCAAAAGACGTAAAAATACCTATAAAAGAGCGATAGATCTCCTACAGCCCATCGGTGGGCAAGAAAAGGAAGTTTTTCTGTAAGTGTGGGATCATTAATAAGACGAACAGCTCTTTTTTGAATGGAAGCGAGAATGATAAGAGTTGTAGGAGATGCCATTCCCCAGACATTAGAACAATATTTTAAAGAGGATCTGATTTGGGATACATACAAAGTAAACAGATTTAAAGAAGAGAAATGCTTGCTAGCTTGGAAAAGGAATCAAGCCATTTTGAAGCTGCTGAGGCTATGGATGTAATGTGTTTGAGTCAGTTGAGGTTATTCTTAAAAGTAAGGCCAATAAGTGCTGCCGAACTTGACCACTCATATGTAACGGATGAGCATTGGTGGATTTTTTAGCGACAGCGAATATAACTTTTTTTTGGAAGACTTAAACTGGACAAGATTTTTGGGGCGCCAATCCAAGATTAGTTTAAGGTCCTGTGAAAGAGATATCTACATTGACCTACGCTTGCTTTCCGTTTGGAGACAAGACGAGACAAGGGTCGAGACGAGACGAGACAAACGTTTGTCTCGTCTTGTCTCGTTTTGTCTCCTTTGTCTCGAATTATTTTGGTTTATTTCAAATAAATTAATTTCAATATACAGTGCATTAGTAATGTATAGGATAATTTAAATAAAAATTAGATAAGAAGGTTAATAAAAATGCTTGGACCCGTCGATTTTTATTTTTAGGTACATGTTACACATTTTTAAGCTAATTTTTATGCCTGCACAGTGCACAAGATGGTGATAAAAAGGCATATTTTTTAAATGGAACACACATATTTTATCATTACATTATTAATTCCAATGTTTAATTATAGAAATGTTCATTTTCAATTTTTTTACCAATTTTTAACTTTTTCCGTAATAATTAAGTATCCTAAATGGCAATATTCTTATACCTACGTAACTTTCTGGGTATAGAATATGGAGTAGGGCTAGGAATTTCTAGAATTAAATAAATAGAATCTAAAACTGTAAAAATATGAGTAGGTATAGGTATTCTATTTTAAATTTAAAAAAATTACTTTTATAGCATCCTAATACTTTATGGACATGCCCTGTCTAATTCAAAATATCGTTTAAATTTAACATACTATTCAACCATATACCTAATACTGACATAAGCACATTATCTACACATCTTATTTTCAAGGCATTAAATTAGTTACTCCATCGTTGACTCACCCTGTACACTATATACCTACAAACTAATTGCAAAATCTGCTGCAAACTAGTATGTATTTTAAGAAGGATGCATTGTTTTTAGTTTAAATAAAAACTTTTTAAAACATTATAGCGGCAAATCCTCAACTAACAGAAAAACTTTCAAAAACAACCCTCTGCATAGGCATCAAAAAGTGCCGCCGCGCCGCCTGTATACTTTGCCGACACACCGTTTTATTCGGGATGCGGCAATAGTCTTTGCATGTTTTTTACTATTTAAAGATCTATAAAGCGGTTGCCTTTTTAAAATGTTTTGACATTTTTCATTAGTTCATTGTTGTAGAGATCGAACGCTGTTAGAACAACACCGATATGTCACGGTCTCATATGGCAAACTGATATGAGACCGTGAAGTAGAGATGAGCAAAAAATCGCGAACTGCGATTTAATCGCAGCGATTTAAAACTCGCAATCGCAACCTGCGATTACTCTTCTTAGCAAACTGCGATTGAATCATTAGCGATCGCGAGTTTAACTTTTTAGACAACCAACATTGCATTAAAGCAGGGGTCTCCAAATTACGGCCCGAGGGCCACATCCGCCCCGCGGAGAGCTAGCATACTTGAAAACTCCTTTTAGAGAACAAATAATTTTTATAGCAAATTAAATTTAGTTTACTGAAGTATTCTAATTTTATGTTGAATAATTATTAATATGACATCTACATTGATATGGTCATGGGCTAACTCCGCTAACTCATAACATTCTTGTAGGCTTATTGTTATTGTTTTTGTGATAAGTTGGATAAAGAAACACAGAATTGTAATGAGTAAAGACATGTATAATATGCAGAAAATTTAACTTCAGTATATAATAACTAACAAATTATTGAAATGAATCAACTAACATTTTATACATTTTAAATAATCACATAACTTATAACAAACATAATGACATATGAAATACTAATGAGATTTATGTAATTGAGATTTTCCACTGACAATAGTTTGTAGTTGTGGACTAATTTTACTTGTACCAATTATTAAAAGAGATTTAAGATGCTCATCAGTTAATTTCGATCTGTAAACATTTTTTGTGTACTTCATTTTGGAGAAGGTTTTCTCACACAAATAAGTAGTACCAAAAACAGAAAACAGACCACGAGCAAATTTATGCAAATTATCAAATTGTGTCAGGAGATTTTATAAAATTCCAACAAAGATGAGTTTTGATATTTGTTCTTAATTATATCACTGCATTGTAGATCAATCATTTCCATTTGAAGTTCCGGGGCTAGGGTTTCAATGTCAGTATCAAAAGGATTCTGAAAAATCTTAATTTGATTCGCAATGGCATCAAAGTCCGAGAAACGAGTATCAAAATTTATCTTCAAAGCACTCAAAGTTTCGATTGCAAAATCGATAGGAAACTCAATCTCAGTAGTGTGGCTGAATATTTCACATGTTTTAAAATGTGAAAATCATTTACTTCGTAGTTGTGATTGAAACAGTCTCAATTTCTTCCGGAATGATTTGATATAGTGTATAAATCAGGAAGATGCTGGTTTTCTCCTTGCAATCCCAAATTCAGTTCGTTCACATGTTTTGTCAAATCAACATAGAATGCTAACTTCCACAGCCATGCGTTGTTTTGTAATTCAGTAAGAGGGCGATGCTTTTCATTCAAAAAAATTTCGATCACTGCTCGAAGTTCAAAAAGCGCTGAAGGACTTTCCCACAACTAAGCCAGCGTACGGCAGTATGATAAGGTAAGTCAGTTTCTCCAATCTCTTCAATAAATTGTCGGAATTGTCGGTGATTCAGCCCAAAAGATCTGATAAAATTAACAGTTGATATGACTGGTTTCAGAACGTCAGACATATCCAAACATTTTCCGCACAAAGACTGTTGATGAATGATACAATGTAAGACTAATGGTTTTGAACCACCGTCATTTTCTACAGCCTTTGACACAAGAGCGACCACTCCTTTATCTTTCCCACTCATGTTTTTGCCTCCATCAGTTGTAATACATTTCAAGTTTTTCCATCGAAGGTTCTTTTGAATAATGGCCATTTCAACTCCTTTAAAAATATCTGTACCAGTAGTTGTGCCATGAATACTATACATATCAAGAAGTTCTTCGTGCACTTCATAGCTTTTATCTACTCCTCGAATATAAATCAACACCTGAGCAGTATCTGACACATCCGTTGACTCATCCAAGGCCAAAGAAAACCACTCAAAATGTCCATTTTTGTCGAACAGTTGAGAGGATATATTTTCAGCGATGTTTCTACCCTTCGAGCCACAGTGTTTGCTGACATACTGACAGTTTTTAATAAATTTACCTTTTCAGGGCACATTTCTTTGGCTACTGCAATTATGCATTCTTTGATCATTTCTCCATCGATGAATGGTTTTCCACGTTTTGCAATTTCAAGAGCCACACAGCTGGCACGAGTTGCAGCCTCTTGTTCAGTTTTGAGTTTTGTAAATGAAGATTGCTGCGATTTCAATCCGCGCTGCATAGCTTCGAATTTTTCTGTCCGCAAACTTCCTGTATATTTTGAGTAATTTTGAAAATGTTTTGTTTCATAATGACGTTTAATGTTATATTCTTTGAGAACGGCTATGCTTTCATTGCAAATCAAACATAGCGCCTTGTTACTGGACTCAATTACGAAATACTGAATGTTCCACTGATCTTTGAATTTTCTGCATTCACTATCAATTTTTCGCTTCTTTTCCATACTACTAATTCACACACAAAAGCAACAATTCAAATCAAAATACTGTTATAAAGATGTCTTAAACTTAAACACGCACAAACACGTTTTAAGAAGGTATGCAATATTTTATTTAACAACAGTGTCATAGGAACTGACTTGTGGTTGCGCCACTAGCCTTCTTATATATTCCAATTACTGCCATCTAGAAGTGAGTGGAAGACACCAGAACTTTCTCGAACCAACGAGATTATTCTGTACGTGCTATTAGCGCCATCTGTTAGCGATAGAAGGTACTACCTATTTCCGCTTGTGTCCACCAGATGTCGTGTCACGTTACTCCTCATGGCTCGTACTCTACGACTAATCTAGAAATTACAGATAATGACAGGAAAATTAATAATATGCAGTATTGCCGTTTTGCGGACTTTAGTCCGATTTGCAGCCTTTTTTAAACGTTGTGTACTTTTTCGGACTTTTTTTTTCATCAGTGGACTATTTCACTTCTTACCACCGGCAACAATGATAATATGGTTTTGGCCCTCGGAACTTACTGGAGTAATCAGTATGGCCCTAAGGCTGGAAAGTTTGGAGACCTCTGCTTTAAAGAAATGCTGGGCACGAGGCCGAGAGTTCTTCTCGGCGCTGGATGCCGGATCCTATAACATGCTGCGATTGCGATTTGGTCGCAAATCCTGTTGCCAGAAATTTAAAAATTGTTCACTTTATTTTTTATCCAATCGGAATTCTTTAATCTTTATTATTTTTATGCGAGCGGGGTGCATTACTTGTTTTGTTAGGTTAAAATATATTAGGTATACTGTTTAAAAACTTAGAGCGTTTCGAACTTATAAGTATTAGATACTTTGTTTATTTTTACTTCTTTTAAATTTTTTTGTAGTTTGTAATTAAACATGTTTAAAAAAAGAAAAATAAGTTATCTGTGGGATTTTTTTTCGGAAATTGATGACAATTTTGCAAAGTGCAATATGTGTGCAGCAAAAATATCATACAAAACAAGCACTACAAATTTTAAAAGACACATGGAGTCGAAGCACCCAACGGTGTTAAAAAACTAACAACTAACGCAATTTATCGCCATCGTCGTCGTTTACCAATTTAAAAAAAATCGCAAGCGCAGGTTACAGTCGCAGCGATTAAAGACTCGCAATCACAGTTTCGATTGCGATTGAAAAATCGCAGCTTTGCTCATCTCTACCGTGAAGTATCGGTGTTGTTCTAACAGCGTTCGATCTCTATTTGAAGATTGTAAGAAGTAAGAAGGTGAATTAATATTTTTTAAAAATGAAACACCCTCTATTAATGCTTATATCTTTTTAAAACACGCCTTTTAAAGAAAAGTTGACATGATTGAGCTTTTCTTTAAATTGTGTAGTTTTCTCAAAAAATTGGTGATTTCAGACTTTACGGACACCCATAATATGCAACTAAAAATAAAATTATGAACCTAATAATTTGTTTTTTTATTTAAAATAAAAATATAGAACATATAAGTGACATAAAAATGACCACAAAATAGAAAAAAATCTAAAAGATAATGGAACATGAGTCATAAACTCCATTACAAAACACAGGTAAAATGTTTTCTAGAAATTTTTCTTATAATTATACAGGGTGTTTGAGCAATAGTTTTAAAATCTTTAACAGCAGTTAGATCTTGCAAAAAAAGTCTCTATAAACATAATTCGGGTATGCATCGTTTCGAAATTGGAAATACGCAGGTCCTAAAGTTAAAAAGAAGCTTTAATTATACATAATTTTTTAAAACAATTATTTTGATAAAACAACTTAAAATACAACTTTTTCGTTATTTCAGTTTTTTTTCGAAAGACAAAGTAAAACTCCTACTTTTCAAAAGCGTATAAAAAAGGAATCGGTTTTAATTTTTTTCTTGAAAGCAAAGCAAAATTAAAAAATCAAGAGACAAAATGGTTGTATTTTAAGTTGTTTTATCGGGGTAATACCACGAGTGCTTAAAAATTACCGATAATTTTTCACGATAGCGTGTTTTCTCATAATTTTACGAGTCCGAGGGACGAGTAAAATTTTTAAAGAAAACACGCATGAGTAAAAAAATATCTGGTTAATTTTCAAGCTCGAGCGGTATTTAGGGAGAATATTTTACGAATCAAAAACGTATATAAAGTTTATTAACTTAAAATTCAATATTAATTTAACAAACCGTCATTATTATTTAAAATTTCATATTGTCAATTTGACAGTAAGTGGAAAAACCACATTGCCTAGACGAAGCGGAATTTCCGCTGGAATTTTTCCATAATACCATTTCTCTTGTGGGAAAATATGTACATGAGTGAAATATTCAAAATAATTAAAAAATAATAAAACCACAGGGTGATATACTTTTTAAAGCAATTAATTTTAGTTTCTTTTTTTTAACACCCTGTATTTCTGAAACGATGCATTTTTTGACCTATGTTTATAGAAACTTATTTTTGCAAGATCCAACTGCTGTCGAAGTTTGTAACACTAAATCTTAAACAACCTGTATAATTCTTAAGAATTAAAAATATATTGTTGGGGATTTATTACAGTTAGTTTACTTAAGTTTAAAGTCATTAAAATTTTTCGAGATGTCTCGTCTCATCTCGTCTCGAGCTTGTCTCGAAGGATTTTATCTCGTCTCGTCTCGTCTCGAAATTCGAAACAAAATGCTCTCGAGACGAGACAAAATGGCTTCGAGACGAGACGAGACGTCTCGTGTCTCGCGGCAACCCTATACTATGACCATCTACAATTACTGATATACGTATATTAGAAAGAAAACTAAAGAGCCAAGAACAAAACTTAGGTAGAAGACCGTAGGAAGAAAGTTTGTTAAGGATCCAATCATACCAGACCTGGATGTCATGGACTCTTATAAATTAGTCTTACCGCAGCTGGAAGCGGGTCGACCAAGTTTAAATATTCTTCTCTGTCCTTTGCGTATTGTTCAAAATCAAAATCGGGAATCATCTGAAAGATTTCACTTATCATCCATAATACTTTTTCATTAAACATATCATGTTTTTCCTGGTAGTAGTTGCATGTTTGTATTTGTTCGTTCACTAAGACATCGCTGACATCTTGCGTCATATTTTCATATACTTTGGTTACCATTTTCTAAACGATGCTAGATCATCTTCCAATACTTGTCTCATTACTTCACCTAGTAAGCAATAACACAACGGTTTGACCACTAGCGATTTATAGCAGTTTACAAAAATATTTTGGTAGATACAGAAAGTTTAACACCAAACTCACAATGCTATCTTTTGACAAATAATGTCTTAATTATTAAAGACCAAAACCTGTATGAGTTAAAGCAAGCTAGGAGAAATGTACAGCCCATTGCTTGTGGCCGGTCGCACCAACAATTTATGCAGCATTTAAGTTGTTTTTAACCATGAACTGCTCCTTAAGTTACAAATCGTAGGCTTAGTATGAAAACCTCGTATGTCACAAAATATAAATTTTAAAGAAGACACAAAAAACTGATTTGCTGCACTAATTCACCTGGAGGATTTTAATTTTTTTCATGTTTTGGATTTGAACTACCCCACGAAGTGCTTTGAAGTAAAAAAACACACTGTTAACACTTAAAAAATGCAGCCAATCTTCCTTGGATATACAAGGTCTTCACACGTGGATCCTGTTGTTGTCTGTAGAGAGCAGCACTACGCAGATTGAATTTTTACAACAGCTGTTGTTATATAATATACGCAATTTTCTATCGAAAACCACCAAAATGTAATTTTTGAAAAAAAAAAAAAAAAGAAAACACGAGGTTTTCTTACTAAGCCATCAAAATGTTTTTTGCACCAGCTGACATTTGTCCCTCAGGTCTCTTAACTTTAAGTTTAGGATTTTCTGTACTTAATAATCCCTTATCTAATTTGACGTTGAAAGATTTGACCTTTGACAAATATTTTATTTACTTTTCGTTTATACTCTCAAATAATAAAACGGGGTTTTAAAATGTTTGAGGGTGGTTTGGAGTTTAATATTATAAATGCGATATTAAATAGATTTCCAAGAAAAATTTGGCAACAGTAAACTTTATTTAGTTATAGTCTGTCTCAAAGTATATCATTATGGCTTTTGACGGACCATACCCCAATAAACCTTTAACGATTTGATAACCTATTGTTATTGGGTAAACCCATTTGCTCATAGGGGCAGGGGTGGGCCAGGTATTTCTTGAGTATTAACCATTAGGCATATAAAAATTTTGGCTAATATTTTAGTGGCAGTTTTGAATAACCGTTTTTACTGTGCGTTTTGAAAAAGTTGTTTTACGAGAATATAACTATGTCGCGTCGAAATCATTTGTCATTAGATGCAAAGCAGGTTGTGAAAAATGCCTATGGAACTTTAAATAGTAGAGGTCTAATTAAACAAGAAGTTTTAAAAGGAACCTGTCTACTTACAAAAACTCCAATATCATCGATAAGGGATATTATTATTAGTGAAGAACTAAACAAAAGAAAAAAACGTAGTGATTTTCAATCTCACCGTATAGACAATAGTGATCAGGACCTAATAAGAAGGAAAATATATTGTCTTTATGAAAGCGGAGTTATTCCTACCTTGGATAAACTGAAAAAGAAGCTAGACGAAGACGAAACCAATATAAATATTCGCCGTGCCACCCTCCATAAAGTTGTTTGTAAAATGGGATTTAAATACCGCAAAATAGACTTTTGTCTATTACAAGTAGTAATGGAATCGCACAGATTACGTACTTGGAGGTTTAATTACCTTCAAGAAGATTAGGGATTCTAGCTTGGATTATTATGAGGATACAAGTGAAGAACTTTCTGAAAACTGGTTTTAAAATTATCTTTTAAAAAATATTCCAAACAACAGTGTTATTGTCATGGATAACGCAAGCTACCACAGCCGTCTGCTAAACAGAATTAGATTTAGGTATTTGGATTAAAAATGTAATTATCTATAGATAATGCAGTTATAAATTTATTAAAACTTTGCATATATTTGATTTCTTAATGTATTTTTAGGATTATACTTACCTAAATAAACAATAAATTATAATTTTTATATTATTAAAGTCAGTCCCTAATGTTTTGTCCTTTAATACCCACCGATCCGCAGTTTTATTGCTGTCGGCAGGTATAATCCATAAATGAAGGCAAGAGTTAACACGGTATACTTTGAGACAGAGTATACCTACGGCATTTTTTAGGCTTATATGTTTTTTTTTACATTGCTCTGATTTTTCTAAAAGAAACCATTTTAACCAGATGGATAATCTTACGTTTTTCAAAAGGTTCAGGTTAACAATATATATATATATATATATATATATATATATATATATATATATATATATATATATATATATATATATATATATATATATATATATATATATATATTGTATTCTTGTATAACAAATTAAAGATGATGAGTTTAAAAATGACAAGTTTGTATTAGCCGTTAAATTTTAAATATTTACTTGTAAATAAGAAATATTCAAATTTGTTTACATAAACTAATAAAAGTTTTTTATACGTTTATATCCCATAATTATTGACAAGAATTGTTTTTTTTTTCCTATGGCCATAAAGTAAGGCGCCCTTGATCTTGTCTTTTTTATTTTATAACAAAATATCACAGATCATTAAAAAACTTGGTCTAATTTTAGATCTAAATACTTTAGAGGTAAACATTTGTGGATAGGAACTTGGTCCTTATTTTACATTAAGTCTTTTTGGAATGATATGAAGATACTAAATTTAAATCGGATAATTACAGGTAATATGCTATAATAAAAATAGTTATTTTTCGAAAAATCAGCTTTTTTGCTTTAAAATGATTCAGGTTATGGATTTTTTTAAAAATGATTAATTTAGGCGGTCTTTTCGACTACTTTCTGCCTTTGTTTGTATTCTGATTTTTGACAGAAGTCCTATTAACAATATCGCAATTAATTTTTAAATACATCAAAATATTTTACCCTATTTTTATAGGTTTTAAAAAAAATGTTAAGCACTGACTTTTTAAAGTTTTTGGTTTCCTATGTGCTTTGCACCACTTTTCAAAAAATGGTAGTGGCGATTTGCCAGTGTCATTTCGAAATTTTTAGTACCAAAGTAGCTTCTATTTTGTTATTATTAAGACTCCAAAAAAATTGGGACAAAGAAAGATATTTGAATTAAAAGGCCATCTGCACGAGGACTGAAAATATTATTTTTAAGAAGTTCGGCAATATATCAAAAACTGATGTTATTTAATAATCCTCAAAAAGAAGGTAAATGTGTATATGTAGATGGCTACTATCTTATTTTTTTATTAATTCCAAATAAAAATTTTAGGCATAACACTTGACTTAAAACCAAAAAAATTAAATGCATTCCTATGGATTTAAAAGCACATAACCAAGAGTCCACCCCATACATCATGTTCAGCGTCTGACAGATGTCAAAAAAACTAGATTTCTTACTAGGATTGAAACATTCATGCGTAGACAACCACAAAATATTTTTTTACGATTTAGATAAACCTGAAATATCTAGGTTGGCCAGATTGCTCAGATACACAAATTATCACGTAAAAAAGTCAAAAAGTAATTATTTTTGCAAAAATAAAAACCCGCAACAAAATAAAAATACGTAATATCGCCATTTACAAAACAAAATCGACTAAGTCAACTAAATTACAGCTGCCACATAAAATGAAGTATGTCCATATTTCCCTAAAAGTGGGCAGGCACCCTTAACGATATCACCTACTATATCGTTTGGAAAATCCAGACTTATATCTTTGAACTTAAAACCATTTTTTACTTACCATTATCAGCAGTAAATTTGGCGACCAAGTTAACAAATTCATGGACATTAATTTTTGCCTTACTGTCTCTTAAATGTTTTAAAATACCAGCAAGTTCTTTTTTGTCTTCGCCCTCCGGAGCGCTTCGTCTTGTCACTTTTTTTCTTATTTCTTCAAAGTTGATTTCTATTAAAAAATATGTTAGCTATAAATTTATTTTCAATATCATGTGTCATCGGATAACCGACAAAATTTTTTACTGATAAATTAAACTAAAATTTGACTTCAGCATCATCTTTTGCATGATAGTACAGTCACTAAACGTAAAAATAGGCTATAACCTCTAAATTCCTTAAACCTCCATGATTTTCATGAAAATTTGGAATCAAGCTTATTTTACCCTTAACTTTAAAAGTGACATGTGTTTAACTTACACTTTTTACATTTGAGAGGTGAAACACAACCCTATTCCAAAAATCACTCATTAATATTAAACTAAAAATGTATTTACGGGTTATGATTTATTTTTATAGATTTACTGCAATTTTTCAACCCTTAAACCCAATGAAAAAAATATTTTTTAGCAACTTTAATCATTTCAATAATGTATTTATGACTAAAAATCTTATTGTCTGACTATAAAAAAAAATATGTTCATTGTAAAATTTTGACCCTTACAAACAACCCTCCATCATAAAATTAATAAAAAAATATATGTTTAGCAGCTTTAATAAATTTTATTGATTACAATATATGAATGCACAATGAATACAAATTAACAAAACCTAATTAATCAAAATTTTAAAACCATTCTTTATCAGAACTTTATCAGAATCAACCTCTTTTTTATAGTCAATGGGAGGACAATTCTGACAATTGTCACCGCTGCATGTTCCACATGTTGCATTACAAAATAGTCAAATTCTTAGGCAACCACAAGAGGCACCGCAGCCTTTTTTGTCGTTGCAAAATATCCTTTTAAGTGGTTCAGGTGGATTTCCATTTTTAATTATCTGTAAAGATCCTTCGGTATGAGCCCATCCCAAGGAAGTTTAAAGGTGTATGGAAGCCCAATACTGTAGAACAAAATTGTCCAGGCGTGCAGGGCAGCGGGAATAGGGGGATTGGCCCCGCGGCGTTTGCGCAATAAATAGTAGGTCAGAGCCGGACTTTCATAATTCTTTGTTACTATCTATAAAGTTGACATCATCAAATATCAAATTCAAGCATTCACTGTTTTTTTTTTTATTTTTTGCACAAAATTGTTGGTTATTAAACGATACTACCATAGAATATTTAAAATTATTGTGTAATATTGGATTTTATATCATCTGATATAATATATGGAGAGAAGCCTTCTATTTAAATGGTCGATATTTTTGTGAGTTTTGTATTTTCACCAAAAATCTCTGTAAATAAATAAAAACACGATTTTTTAAATTAAATTTCAAACATTGTATGATAGTTTCATGTACTTATCCCCAATTTTGTAATAAAAGAAGGGCAAGATAGTGTAAATGAGTTTAATCTAATCCTAAGATTCTGCTTGTACATTAAAAAGTAAAAATTTTTATAACTGCTTTTTAGGCATATACTTTTCACTAATAACAAACATTCATGAGACAGAATAACAGTGGTTAAAAATTTTTAGTAACCTTTGGTACCTGAGTATCCATTATAACAATATCCGGTAAATATTATGTATCTACAGTATGTCAAGCTTAAAAAGTTGATAATGTAAGTTTAAGAAACCAAAAATCTAATTTCTTTTTAAACAAATACAGAAAAAGCAAAAAGCAGCATAAAATTGTACTTTCTTTCATTCAATTAGAGGGACCTGCATATATTAAAATTTGCCTGGTCTGCCCAGTAATTAATAATTTTGATCCTTTAAAAGAATGTACTAAATTATAAAACCAAATAAATGTACCTAAATGTAAACCTTATTTCTTTTTAATTATCCACAAAAATACACAAACATTGTGGAAATCAACTAAAAGATAGTTAAGATTGCCTTACTTTTCCCACTGCTGTTTCCTATGAAATTTTCATTATTTTATTATTCATAACTGATATATTATTATTTTTTTGGTTACCTAACGTTACGTCTCATAAGAAGCACCTAATAAATATAAGAAATACTTACCTAAAGTAAAAAATGCCTAGTATGTTACCCTTGGATTTGCAAGACAAAACCATACAACCTCTAATCATTTTGTTACGATATTATAAGTAACAAACAATAAACACAAAATTATAATCACAATTTAATAAACACTAAGCACTAAAATAAGAAGGTTTTTATCAATCCAAAAAAAATCTGCAACCACAAAATATAGGTACTCACACAAAGCAAAGCAATGGCCGCAAAGGGCACAAACCAACGAAAATGACGAATGATGAGACAACGATGGTTGACGATACAGCGCGGATATAGTTTCAACGCGCCGCGCGCCCCTTTGCACCAAAAACCTTAGACAAACTAAGACCATTACGTATCTCATAAAAGTATAATGTTTGCCTAACTCACACTGATTTATCA
>JAHBCN010001983.1:0-101763 GCA_019359885.1 Listronotus oregonensis
GTTCTCATTAAAAATATTTCAAGATGTTTATTAAATTAACTTGATCCTTTAAGTCAAAAACATCTTAGAGATTTATTAGGTAAGGAGCTTAGCTCATTTTTAGGTAATTATTTTTTAGCTGTTTTTTGGTTTTTAATTAATAGTTTTAGTAAGGGACCCCAGGAAATAAATCGTGTGCAGTAGTGGAAAGAGTTGTCGACGTTTTGCCAATGAGTTTAATGTGAAAGCTTTACTCTAATAGTTAAAAATAGCATGTCTAAAGGACCTTCCTTGGGGTTAACAATCGTAGTTCAATAGCTTTAAATACAAAATTTAGCTTTAAAAATAGACTTGTACGTTGTTTTACAGTGCCAAGCTCTATTGAAAAACAAAAAATAAAGTAATATAGGGTGTCTTAAAAAAGTTAATAACATTTAAATCAAGTGTTAAACCAGCGTGATAATGCTTAAGCCTATCGATGTCGTAAAGTATTTATCTTAATATATATTTAAAAATAAAACCCAAATCTTGATAAGAGATATGGCAAATGTTTAAACTAAAAAATATATGTCTTTAAATACATTAAAATGATGTTTTAAAAGTAAATGTTACAAAATAACTCTAGTCTTAAGTCTTTTATGATCACATTCAGAAAAAAATGTACTTATAAAGTCCCTATATAAAATTAAAGCTAATTTAAGAAAAATATCAAGGAGAAAATATTACGAAATAGCTATTTGTTTAATTTCTTTATAAGAATTACTAACTAACTTTAAGAAAATAAGGATAATACAGCTTATACTAGTTTCCATTAAAAAAAATTTGAAAAGCGTTTCCATTATTTCAAGATGGTTTATTAAATGAATTTGATCCTTCAAGTCAAAAACATTTAATAGATTAATTGAGTAAGAAGCTTAGCTTTAGAGTTAATTATTAGCTGTTTCTTGTTTTTAATTAATAGTATTTGCAAAGATGTAAAACATTACAGAATAGGGCTTTAATAATCAATTTTAAATAACAGAAAGTTTGAGAGCCTATAATTAATACTTCCCTTCGTTCGTGTCATCAGTATTACTAGGAGATCTCTTAGACAACATAGCCTTATATTTCGCGTAATTTAGAGGTTGACTGTATCTGAAATGCAAATCGAAATTTGCTGCATGGGCTAAGCTGCAAAAAAAGTGCAAAACTTTTTTTAGATGCAGCTTAATAAATGACATAACAGAAAGTTCAAAGAATACTTAGGTATTCTCAGACATTCCTGTTTATGCTGAAGTAAGAAAAAATATGTTTATAGTTTTACTAATGATATGAAAGATAGAAAGAGCTATAATTTAGGATGCTATATATGCAGTTATACTATTGCTGAATCTAATATTTTTTTAACTTTAAAACATTGCAGCGGTACTTCCTGTATTTTAGAATTTTATAAATTACTCCATTTTATTCCATTTACACTCCCTGTTTGGGAAAACAAGCTTGTTGATCAAATTGGTCGCCTAGACGTGGGATATCTGTACATGTCAAATTCTATAGAAATGTTGGGAAAGTGAAGATAACCCTTAATACATTTGTATTGTTAGTTTGGTGGTTGTTCGTTGCAAATTGTTGTTAATTATTTATATTATTTGTTAATTTATGATTATGATTATGAAAAAAAATCATTATTGTTGATTTAATTTGCGGTTGTAGAAAACTTTACTACTTTGAAAAGTATTGATTACCATAAGAGTAACTTCCTGACTTTACTTTGACACGGACAAACTAAATCTTCGACCGATGACTTTTTATAAGATGTTTAATTTGTAAGCTTTATTTTGGACTTTACTAAAAAAATACTGATGGTGCAATATATTTATTTATTTCTATTACCATACCAATTTTTAATTTTAAAGCATTTCGTAAGCTACGCTATAGTAAAAATTTTACCATGTAATTTTTTATTAAATTAATTTTTTGCCATGCGATTTTAAATTAAAAAAACAAATACTTAAAAATATATTGTCTGTTAAAGGTGTAGAACTTATATGACACATTTATTCAACTCGGTTACGCTTCTTTAAATTAACATTGGTGCCAACCAACGTGTGGAGCTGTCCTTATACTAACATCACATGAGTATACGACAGCGGGTGTTACACAACAAATGACATCTATCATTTCTGTAGCAATGTTTAATGTGTATCCGTTCATAGCATATTTTTTTAACTCATTTTTTACCCGAAGGCACCAAAAATAAATAAAAGCAACAAATACTAATTTTCTAATTATCGACGAAATTAGAAGGTCAAGAAAACAACACGAGGTAAAAACAGTTAAGGGCTATTGGCTCGAAGCAATTAAAAACTTTTTAATTCTTTGAGAAAATTAAGGAAAATGTTTAAAATAAAAATACCAGTTATTGGTGTGTTTCCAATACTTGTCACTTTATTAAAATTATTTATCTATTTTTATAGAAACCTGTACACTGCAGTTTATTCGTTACTGCTAATGTAACACTTTAACAATTAATTTATTTTAAGATTGTAAAAATAAAATCTTTGTGCTTTTTTCATTACGACTCGCTAGATGCATTTTAACAGATTTCCTGGTTTCGTCGGCAAGGCTGTAGCAAATGCATTGCGCAAAACCAATAATAATTATTTGCAACTACTAAAAAATGCAATTTAAATAAAATTTTACGGATTTGTATAAAATTTTATGTAGAATTTACAGACATCTAAAATAAATTATATTATACGGCTGATTAAGGGTAGATTTATATGGGTAGTTGGTATTTCGTCATTAACGCCCTTTTGTTCTTATTTTTTTTCTTGTAGATTGGAGTTAACAGTCCGATAGAATAAACGATTTTAATTAAAAAGATGCTTCTACCTCAAAACGAAGGATCCAAACGTTTACGAGAAATTTGAGTTTAAAAATTTTAGTGGACCTCTTTAGGGAAATTATAAATTTATATGGAGCATATTCCTCTCAGTAATATACAGTGTGTCCCAAATTGGTGGGGAATGTATGGGGATCTTGGAAACCACGTTAGATAGAAAATCGGTTAAATGGGGAAAGTTTTGGACAATTATGTTAGTAAGCTAATCCCGTTTACTACATGATGTTATCTATTCAGGTTTTGAGAAATTTTGAAAAAACCTAAAACATGCATTTTCGATAATCGGCCATATTTTTTTTATAAGTGAGAATTCTCAAATCTGTAAAAACTTCTTCCAAGAAACTTTTTTTGTAGAATATGACCGAGTAGTCAATTTTTATTTTCTACGTTTTTAAAATCATCATCAGCTTTATTTTTTCATATGGACGCCATATTGGATTTTTACGCAGCCAAATAGTGCTTTTTATTCTGATTTCAACAATGTATAACTTGTTATAATTTAAGAGTTTATAACCTCATTTATTTTAAAAAACAAATATTTTCTTAGTTGGCCTTGATTTCGGCGAACGTCATTTTTTTGTAAACAATAAAATACAAGTAATTGGCAAAATAGATAAGCTGAACAGATATTTTACAGAAATGGGTTCGCGAACATAGCTTATATTGTTAATACCGTGTTACAACAAAACTACACGTAACAAGTTAATTGAAATAAGTAAAAACAAAAACAGTGAAAAGTGGCTAAACTAATATTCCTGCTAAAATGAAGATGTAAAATAACTACCTAAAATTCAAAATGTTGTCCATATTTCTTAACATATTAACGATATTTTTTTAAATAGTCCTAACTACCCTATGAATGGTTGACTTACGTATGTGGAATTCTCTATTAACATTCCTGGCTGAAGATGTTGAATTTTCTTTAAAACGTTGGTTAACTGCAGCATCTCGTTGTCAATTTTGTTTAACGTACTTCTTAGGTCGTGGTTTATTAAAACTTCCGAATTTAAGCAAATTTTTAACCAGTTTTCGAAAGTATGTTAGTTTAGGATGCTGCCTTTAAGGAAAATTGTCGAAATACGTTTGCGCAGCTATGTTAACATTTCTATTGCTTTGGAAATAACGCTGCAAAATATCAAGTTTTTCTTTAAATAATTAACCATTTTACAAAGTTGAAAAAATTAATTTTTAAAAATTTAATAACGTGCCCGAGCTAACTTGATAACGACGCTAGATGACATTCGCCGGAGTCAAGGCCAACTAAGAAAATATTTGTATTTTGAAGTGGATGAGGTTATAAACTCCTAAACTATAACATGTTATACATTGTTGAAATAAGAATAAAAGCACTATTTGGCTGCAAAAAAATGCAATATGGCGCTCATATGAAAAAGTAAAGTTGATGATGATTCATCAACTTTACTTTTTCATATTTGATGATGATTCATCAACTTTACTTTTTCATATGGGCGCCATTACATTTTGTGGTAACACGGTATTAACGTTATAGCTATGTTCGCGAAAGCCCTTTCTGTAAAATATCTGTTCAGCTTATCTATTTTGCCAATTACTAATATTTTATTGTTTACAAAAAAATGACGTTCGCCGGAATAAGGCCAACTGAGAAATATTTGTTTTTTGAATAAATGAGGTTATAAACTCTTAAATTATAAAATGTTATACATTGTTAAAATCAGAATAAAAAGCACTATTTGGCTGCGTAAAAATCCAATATGGCGTCCATATGAAAAAATAAAGTTGATGATGATTCTAAAAACCCGAAACGTAGTAAAAAAAAATTGACTACTCGGTCATATTCTACAAAAAAAGTTTCTTCGAAGAAGTTTTTACAGATTTGAAAAATTTTCACTTATAAAAAAAATATGGCCGATTTTCGAAAATGCATGTTTTAGGTTTTTTCAAAATTTCTCAAAAACCTGAATAGATAAAACCATGTAGTAAACGGGTTTAGCTTACTAACATAAATGTCCAAAACTTTCCCCATTTAACCGATTTTCTATCTATGGTGGTTTCCAAGATCCCCATACATTCCCCACCAATTTGGGACACATTGTATAACAAAGTTTAATATTTAGGTTTTTAAGCCAGTTTCTAAACCTGATTTGAAAAAAAGCACAAGGTTATATAGATATTTCTTTCACAGGACGATAAACTTATGCTGGATTGAGGGCGTCAAATATCTTATCCAGTTCAAGGCTTTAAAAACACAACCACAAAATCGCAAAAAAATCTGCCAATATTCATACTTTACCTATGATCAGCCAAGCTATGCAAAGCAAGGGGTCATCTAACCTTGTTAGCATTACTTTTGACAATAACCTTAGCTGGCATAAGGATATTACAGCCAATGTTCCTTCAAAAAAGCGTGGCTTCTTTTTCGAGTCAGAAAGTATTTCTGATATCCCAAATCAGACTATCTTTAGAATATTGTTCTAATGTCTGGAAAACGACATTTCTTGTACTCTTGATGATATTTAACAAATGACTATTTGCCTTATTATTGATCTCCTGTTTGTTTTGCCCACCAATGGGCTGTAGGGGATATATCTCTTTTAAATAGGTGTTTTTGGGGCTTTTTCTTCAAGAAATTGGCCAGTATAAATCTTTCTCATACTCTACAAATCTCCTATAGTTAACGTCACGTGTTGATAAATTACTTATTACATTACTTAGGACACACACGGTATGTCAGTACTTAGGTTTTAAGCCTTCATGGACTCTCCCAGGATAAAAAATCAGTTTATTAATTTTCTGTTATTTAAACTGGACAAATATACCTATAAAGTATTCGCCAAGATCAAATTATTAAAAAGTTCGTTAGCATATTATCTCATTTAAATACCACAAAACTACATTAAACGTAAACAACGAGTAATTTGGTAAAAGCCTGACAAAACAAGGGAGAAACTAAATCGACCATTTTACCAAATAAATATTTATGGAAATGGGGGACTGGAAAACGATCACCGGCGAAGCAGAGTTTGTAAAGGGATCAAAATTGAATTAGAAAAAATACGAGTATAATAAAAAAGAAATTGACGATGAGAAAAATAGCAAGCGGTGCTTAAAGGGGTAATTTATTTACGCCTTCCAATTTGCATGTAAATGGGTGTTCAAGGGGTTTCGGTTAAATCCTCTCATTTGCCCGCTTAATAGCTGCAAATGTTGTTATTTTGGCTACTTTTATATATTTTTATTTGGTGCAAAGAAATGGTTTATTATCGTGTTTTTTTTTTAAAAAAAAATCCATATACCTTTATATAAACATTTAGGCTTTCTGTTGATCTATGACAATATGTCAGTTTCTACAAAATTAAAGACACTGTTCTTTTAAAATATTAGTTTGTATTTTTAAATTTAATTAATGATTATATTTGGATAATTTTGTCACCCAATAAATTCTTTTGTTTTTGGTATATTTAATTTTTTTATTAAAAAAACTTTAAAAAGTCTAAGTAAACGTTTAGCTTCATTTCTAAAGCCTCCTTATCTAGCACCAAAGTTTAAAACTCTTACAATCTTTTAAGAAAATATCAACTTTTTTTTACTTATTCCTGTTAATCTTATTTTTTATGTTATTACGGTCACCCGTTTAAATAGCCCCGACCAAATATTTTCGTCAAAATAATCTCGATTAAATAGCACGAATACATTTTAACCCATGCCACAGTAAATAAGACGAAAAAGCCCCAAACACTAAAATAATTTCCTAATTTGTTTTTTGATTCTTTTTTTTATTATGTATTAAAACGTTTGATGGGTAATTATAAAACACCCCGTAACATTATTAAAATAAAAAATAAAACTAAATGACACTTATAGGTTTTTTCCCTTTTATTTGGGTTACAGCTAGACTATATCAAGGTTTACTGTTTTTGTGTGAGTTGGACAGTCTGGGAAAGGCGTTTTATAACAAAAAATAGGACTGATCCGTTGAACAATAATTATCGAAACCAGATCAAAAGAATGTCCAAAATATTTTGTTGCCACCATGCATATTAACCCTCCTAATACTGACTGACTTCATACCTCGTAAAGTACTAACTGGGGTAATTTTGTACCCCACCTAATTTATTGATTTTTTACTAAATGTTTTATAATATCTTATATTTGACGTTAAATCAAACACAATTAATAAAATATATAAACAAAATATTTATTATAACAAATTTTACAAAAAAGAAACGATATCCCAAAAAGATTTTTTGAAGTAAAACAATTTTAAGTTTTGCACTGTCCACAAAAAACTTTTTTCTCACTGTGTTCTAGGCAAACAAAATTTTTACACGATTTGCCTTTATTGCGGGTTTTTCTGTTTTTTTGACGAGGACAAATACCACAACGACCAGATGATCTCTCCGCTAAAGGTGGTACATGAGGGCCGCCTAACTCGGGAACCACAGTGATCATGTGATTGCGGATTAGTGGCTGAATCCTATCCTTGTTATCAAATCTTCTACGTATTTGATCCGTTACAAGTTCTTTTCCAAGTCACAGGAGAAATTTGCGCCTAGCATCTAGATATGACTTGTTCCAGTCGAGATACTTTAGTTTCCATAGAATAAAGAAATTTAGAGCTGCGGTATCAATAAGATGACCAAAAATAACTATTGGCCATCTGTCATGCCATTGGCATTCTTTGTGTAGTGTATTCCTTTACCATTTTGTCCGCGGTATCAATGGCAGCTTTAGTTGTATTATAGTGCAGAACTATTTCAGGTTTATATGAGTTGGCCTCATCACTGACTTCGTCTAAAGCATGTTCAGTCGATAATAAAATGACAGCCTTGTTTTTGTCAGCTGAATAGGAAACTAATGTGTGGTCGTTGGTAAAAACAAAGATATTTGGAGGAGATGGACGAGTTTTGAACGGAATAAGTTCCTTTTTTCCGAAATGTTTTATTCTTGCGCACTGTACCACAAAGTGTCAAGTTGTTGCACAATAGACGTAAAAAAATAAAAATTAATTTCACGACCGAACGCGCAATACAAATATGCAGAATTTACAGGTAAATGCCTGTCTACAACAACAAAAAAAATTTTTGGCACGCCTACAAGTTTTACGGACTGGGGTGTTTTTGTACCCCAAACACTACAAACCTTAAAAAAAATATTAGTATTTTTTAAAAACCAATTTTATTTTGAAAACTAAGTTGGGAATATCGTTTAATTAGCATTTCCAAAAGGATTTTCACGCATGATTAACGGAAACGAAATTATCTGTACCCCAACTGATTTTTCAAAAAAAAAATCAAGTTGGGGTACAAAATTACCCCAGTTAGTATTAGGAATGTTAAATTGAGCTTAATCAATTTTTTTTTTAGGTACTGAATAGAGATTGGACTGCTTTTTAGTACATTTCTTGTAAGTTCCCAAGGTTAAGTAAAACAAAAAATAAAGAAGATATTTTTATTGGGTAACATATTTAAAATATTTTGAAAGACGATTATTTTAACAGCACTCTAACAGATATTTAAAACATGCATGTGAAAAAAAGGTTATAATACCTTAATCTACTTGAAAACATGCTGTTATTGTATCAAAAATGGATCACGATATGGCTCTAAAGATCTATTATCTACACTTACACCAGGATTTTTTTTCTGATATCTGTGAAGCTGTTAGTAATAAAGCGGCAAAAGCTTCCATCAAGATATATCAACAATGGGAAAAAAGGTACCACGAAAACTGGAATGCTTCCATGCTTGCTAACTACCGTTGGAATCGTGTTAAAGATGTTACAAAAAAAGCGCATTTAGTGACTTTAAAATTGTACAAGAGTACAAGTATCTAAATATGTTCTATAATTTTGTGACAAATTTATGTTTCATTTGTTTTTTTTTTTTGATACTCGCCTTTGTACTTTTTGGAAAATGGGACCTTTTTGGTCCAGGTCCCGATGTATAAAAAACCAACCCTATTCGGGTGTTCAGCCTTATTGATCCCCTCAAACAACCCAAAAATAAAAATTATTAATATACGTTTTGGTAGCAAGTCGGTCACCGTTGTCAAGATGAAACTAAAACAAAAATGAAACTCAAATTTAATAAATTTTTGCTATAAAGACTTAGGAAATTCTGATAGCTATTATGACGTTTTGTCATAAATGACATTAGGTTATTTGACTAGTTTATGTATAGTATTTAAAAAGACAAAAAAAGTAATACGGTGTGTTAATTGATTTTAAGTTTACCTTAATTTACTTTATTATCAACCATAGGTAACCATGTATTATTTAAATTAACAGATATTGATGCTACACATTTATCTTTATTTAATAAAATAAATGCACTTTCCTTTATATAACGTTTTTTTGAACAAGTCCTCTTTGCTAAAATGCTAAAAGCATCCAGTTTATTAAGTAATTATTATCAAATAAGCGTTGACAGATTTTTGATTTGTGAAATTTTGTATTTATAATGTTTGTTCTATTTTCTTTTATGCGTTTGGCTAATGCTTTGAAAGTTTTACCTATAAAAAATTTATAAGATTTAAAAGGGATTTTATAAATATTTTTTTGTGTTTCCGTTTATATTGTATTTATTTATCCTGGCTTATCAAATATTTTTTTTTTAAATAAATTTAATATTCGTACTATCTTTAAAACACAAAACACTATTAGATCTCATGTAACAAAAACAAAACCATACAATATAAAAGAAAACACTAAAAATGTTATTAATAAGATCATTTGTAAATGTAATAAATTTATATGGTAAAACTTTTAGACCATTGGCCAAACGCAAAAAAGAGAACATACATTAGAAAAACAGAATTCCACGAATCGAAAATATGTCAACACGCATTTGATAATAACCACATAATAAACTGGAATGCTTCTAGCATTTTAGCAAATGAAACTTGTTCAAAAAAACGGAAAATAAAGGAAAGTGCATTTATTTTATTAAATACAGATAAATGTGTAGCATTAATATCTGTTAATTTAAATAATTCATGGTTACCTATGATTGATGCTGAAGTAAATTCAGATAAACTTAAAATCAATTAACACATCATACCACTTTTTTTTTAATACTATACATATACCAGTCAAATAACCTCATGCAATTTATGACAAAAAGTCATAAAAGCTACCAGAATTTCCCAAAATTTTAGAGAATTTTTTTTTAAATTTAGTTTTATTTTTTGTTTTAGTTTCATCTTGACAACGGTGGCCGACTTGCCACCGTAACGTCAATTAATATTTTTGATGTTGGGTTTTCTTCTTTTTTGTTGCAGGCGATTTGCAAGTTTATAGCGGTCAATAGGACTGAACAGGGTCAGTTCGTTGTACCCCGGGACCTGGTATTTCAAAAAGTAGAAAGGCGAGTATCCAAAAAAAAAAACAAAGTACAAGTATTTTTTTTATTACTTTGTAAAAAATAAAAAAAAAATGTGTTCTTGAAAATTGCTACTAAGTTTTTAAATTCGTAATATTTGTATTACGCGCCTTAAAATTAAAAGAAAACAAACTGTTTATACAAGATTTAACAAATAAACCTTTTGTTTATCATTGTAATCAAATACCTGTAAGCTCACAGCTATTCATCTACTCTATTTTACTCCTACGCTATTAAACATTTTATGAAACTCTCTTCGTTCACGTTCTTTAGCAGTAAATTTCGCATTCTTTTTATCCGCTCAATAAGCTCCACTCGCTTTTTATTTAGACCAACATTTATTCGGTTGCAGAATTCATCTATCAAACCGACAGTAGATTTGTGTGCTTTCCGACTCTCAGGTCCGGTATTTATCTTTATCCTTTTGTTTTCCTTTCCAATCACATCATCCAGTTCGTTTTCTAGTCAACCAGTGCGTGTTTACTTTGAATCCCTTTTGTTTCAAAAGAAAAGAAACAATTTTTTAGGAGGTTGTTTAAGGAACATCGGTTAAAAAAGTCAGATTAATTTTTATTAGGTCTACATCCAAAAATAAACAAACTTCTTAAACATTGACGACTCATTAAAAATATCGTATTTTTTCGACTAGTTACGTAGGTTTAGTAAGTTTAATACGAATGGCTGGTGGTGTATATCTTATTTTAGCTGAGAGTATATCCGGTTAGTAAATAAAAACAAACAATGTTAAGTGCACTTAACACATTGTTTTTTATGGTTTTTCAAAGGCAATGTAAGTTAAGTCCATTTTTTACGGATTTTAGCGGATAAAGTGCCAAGTGATTTTTTGAAATTATGAATAGAGGAAAACTTATGTGCGCGATACTTGCGATTCTTGTAACAGTTTTCAAGTAAAATTGCATTACGTATCTTCGGTTGAAGAAAAGTAACTGCTTAAAGAAGAGTATTACCGACACCTTCAAGAAGCTTCTAAGAGATATCGACTAAGAGCGTTCGTTACAAAATCCCACCGAAAAAGTTGTAATGATAGATCTTAAAAAGTGCTTGCCGATTCCCGTTCGAACAAATTGCCAAAGCTTCTATTCATTAATTACACAATTTTCGATGCAACAGACAAACAAACTTACTGTTGTATGTAAGACGAATCAATTTCCGGCAAAGGTGTAAAAAAACTACAATATAGTCGGACAATTGTCCATTCCGAAATGTAGGAATGATAAGGTGATACTTTTATGCACAAATTTCCACAACTTAAGGTGGTTGAGCATAAGTTTTTATTAAGGGGCAATAATCATCTTAAGGCTGATTCTTCCAATTCTTTGGTGGAGAGACAATGAAGATAAGACGCCATGGGACTGGAAGCAGCTGGTAGAAATATGTAATAAAAAAAGCCTTTTGTAGTAATGGGCGTTGAAACGGAAAACTTTTATAATTTTAAACCTCTTTACGAAGGAACTGCTCCGTTTATATTACGAAAAAATTCAAGTAACGAAGATCTTTTCCTTATATTCGTACAATGTAAATCGCCTCCAAATAAATTTAAAAAAGCATGAATTCTTTACTATAAAAAAAATTTCAGTGTGTTTTATACATATATATATATATATATATATATATATATATATATATATATATATATATACATATATATATATATATATATATATATATATATATATATATATATATATATATATATATATATATATATATATATATATATATATATATATATATATATACAGGGTGATTCACGTTGAGTGTCCTATTAAAAAGTTCTGGAAACCAAAAAAAAAAGTACTTTTTGAAATTTGGCACACGGCCGTAACAGGTAATAAGCTACATTTTAAAAATATTTTGGTCAAGTGCAGCGTTTGCCAGATCTAACCGAAACCAACGGCAACATTGTAATTTTAAATGGAACACCCCCAATGTTTTTATTGCATATTCGGATTTTACACACAAAATTCTAAGTAAGTTTTATTAACATCTTCAAATAAATTTTTTTTTAAGGAACAATCATGTTAAAAAAAGCATGAATTCTTTGCACTATAATAGCAATATATCCTACAGGGTGTCCCAAAAAATTTGCATTTTTACCGATATTAAATAATGATTAAAACTCAATTTTGTCAAATACAACATACTGTATATATTTTTGAATAGACCAATAATTTATATATATCTTTCTATACCTATAACCGTATATAAGCAATTTTATTTTTAAAGAATTTATTTCTTATAACCAAACAAAATAAATATTTTTTATTATATGTCAAATAGTTGTCATTTAAAATACAAACTTTCATACCTAGGTAAATTGTAAATTAAGCTGGTGGTTTACTAGATAGTATTTAAAAACAGGGAAAAATTCAAAATTCGTTTGTATTTAAAAAACGGTATATATATGTATGGACATTTTGTAGGTAAATATTCATATAATACAGTATATTTATAAAATTGAGTTTTAATCATTATTTATATCGGTATATTTTTGGGACACCCTATATATTGCTATAATAGCATGCATATATATATATATATATATATATATATATATATATATATATATATATATATATATATATATATAAAATTTTGTGTAGAATATATATATATATATATATATATATATATATATATAACGTGATCACCCTATATATATATATATATATATATATATATATATATATATATATATATATATATATATATATATATATATATATATATATATATATATATATATATATATATATATATATATATATATATATATATTTAGCATGACTTACGGAAACAGAAATTGTTCGTGTCTACTGAACAAAAAAACCGCCCTTAGACTTGTCGTCAAAAATTCAATACACAGTCGCCACTGGAAAGGTTTTTAAGAAAGGCCAAATATATATATTTGACGTTCCATAGATTTTTTATTTTTTACAAACTAGAATAATATACAGGTCAGTGTAAGGGTTACATAGGAAGAAATATTGAAATCATACTTTAGTTTGGCAAGAAGAATTTATATGCACACGACTGAAAGTTTACTTTTTAAAAACTGCATGCTGTACATTTTTTAAGTTAAAATAAAGTATTTTATATTTTAATTAGACAGTCGCATAAAAAGCTATTATTTATTAATTTTGCAATTTTATTTATTAGAAAAATGCAAAGGAAAAACAAAGATATTGCTCATAAAATTTACCAAAATTAAATTATTGTGGGACTAAAAAAATATAAAATTTATTTAAAAGAATAAGAAAAATACCCTATCCGTCATTTACTGATAAATATTACGCCGCTGGTAAAATAAATTGTAAGTCTTTTTAGTTATAAGCAATGTGTGAACTTTTTTTATTGTTAATAAATAAAAAATTATGTTGTTTAAAGTTTTTACACCACGCATATTTTTCTTTTGAAAAAGTAAAGTTCGTATGTAGGAGATAAAATACAAATAGTAAATAACATTTTTTATTTAGTCAGTGCAAAATTTATTTTAATTATATTACACTATTGTTTCAATAAAAAAATAAGATATATTTCTTTTCCTACATAAAAGACCGTTATATAGTTTTATTCTCAGTATTAGCAATTTTAGTTTTTGAATATACGCCCTTAAAATGCATTTTATAGCTGCTGATTTTTATCAGTATAATATACCGGATGATCCAACGGACATGCAACAGCAGATTACTTACTTATTTACAAAGGTTTTATTTTAAAATTGGTAAAAATTTTATATCAAATAGTTGTCTTCTTTTAAAACTTAATAATTTAATTCTGCGACTTCTGATTTTTATTATATGACATTTATTTTTTAAATGGTGTTAAAAAAGCATTTATTCAAATAAGTTGCAGTAAGTCATGATATGCAGCTTGTACCATATTAAAGTGTAGTGTGCTGTAGTTTTGAAAGAATAAATGATATCTTAAAATAGGTTTTACATTTTTTTGGCTGGTTAATATTAGTCGACGGAACCTGCAGTATTCAACAGGTTTTTTTTCTTTTTTTGCCATATACGATCTTAACCATTGATTTGCTCGATGAAAAATCTTATTGTTAGATTGGAGGTTTTAAATCAACGACGATAATCGAATCTACAAAAAGTGCAGTATTTTTTTTTTATTGGATGTACAAATAAAAGTATGTTGTTTCTATTCTATTTTTTGTTTAATATTGCGATGTGCTATAGAATTCTTTTTCGAAATACGAAAACTTTACTTACCCTTTACTAACATCAACCAGGTCTAAATAATAAAAAGTACACTGTAAAATGCCATATGTTTTTTCACAGAAACAAAGCTCTAATATAGTCTAAAAGTATATTATGTCCTACCAAATGTGATTTGAACAAATGATTATTCGACGTCATTTTAAAAGCAAATGTTCTATTGTGACACATGTTTGAAAAGAGACTTTTAAAATTTAAATGATAGGCTTAAAATCATACAGGGTGGTATTTGAAAAACCTAAATTTTAGTTACCTGCGTTTAAACCACAAGTCGAAAAATTTTTTTTTCGTATTTTGTATACTAATGCACTACATTACAGACCTCAAAATCATACAGTAATAGACCCCTTTACAGCATAGCAACCATTACAATATAGCAACTATTACTTCATTAAAACAGAATTTATTAAGAGATAATGGTGGTAGATTTCATACCCATTGCAGTCTGAGGCCCCGGTAAATAAAGGTTTATTTCTTTGTTTTGGTATCGCGTAACGTTACAACCAACACTATTCCGGTATCTTCTATATCTTTAGTTGTTAAACTGCATAATTCTGAACGCCGATATGCACCATTCAGCCCAAAGAAATAATACTATTTTCATTTACAGAAACGTGTCTTCTGGACCTTTATTCAGAAACGTTGTGACGTTTTCCATTGTCAAAATTTTTAATTTGTTAGATTCATATTTGTCATTTTGGCGTTTTAATTAAGGTATTACCTCTTTATATTGCAAAATATCTCTATTTTCATTAATTTGTATCGTGCTTTTGATCATAGAATATGTAGCCCATAAATTTAAAGCTTTAACAAACAAATAACAAAATTATTACCTATGTACAATACCTTAACTATATAAACTTTTTTGTCAATTCCTTTAAATCTGTGGGAGTTTCTTTACTCCAGGACATATTATACACTTTCTCATACCTTTCCTTAGATTTCACTAATAGTTAATTGAAAGAACCTCCTGAGCTGCATTTAACCCGTAGCTGGTGAGGTCATTTTATTGAGACGTAACTGGTGAGGTGGGGTTTGACAAACCCCATTAAAAAAGAGCGTTTTTGAGAAAGACATAATTTATGAAAATTATTTTTTATTATTTTTTGGGACTTTAATGACGTATAGATTATTATGAAATAAACAATAAACGAAAATTATTGAAGAATTTATTTATTTTTTGCAACATTATAAAGTTCTACAATAGAAATTAACATTTTTAATTGAAGCTAGTAAATAAACACATATGAAATAAAACTAAAGAATATAAGTAAAGAAGTCTCTAAGAAACTACGCCAAACAATATTGTACTAAGTTTAATAAAAAAAAGCTAGTTTTTATCCAGACCTTATTGGGCACAATCCACACACTGCAGGTACCGCAAATAGGAATATTGCAATCAGCGCAAGTGAATCTGGTCTTCCTATCTTTGCCTCTTGGACTTACCACACCTAACTTGTTTCTCCAGAGGTTGTTGGTTTCTGGTACCAATAGGTTTTCTTATGATACGTGCTATATTTAGCCGCAACTCACGAGGAAGGTGATGGTTGAGCAACCTTAGGTTTAGTTGGGGCTCTACAAGTTCTCTAGCTAGAGATTTAATGTAGTCAATCCTTCTTTGCGTAGGATTTCCAGAAAAACTAGAAAATATGATATAACCATTGACGAGACTAATATTGAGTATAGTATAGAAAATTGCCACGACTTGTAGAGTATATAGTGCACTTTTCGTCTAAAGCATCCACACCACCTTTGGTTCCATTATAAAACACGAGTACTTCCGGTTTCCCACTTTCTGGATCAGTACGATTGTCGTGGTGCATGGAGGAAATTGCAAGAACAGCTTTATTCTGCTTTGGTACGAAAGATACTAAAGTGAGGTCATTAGTGAAACCATAAAGTGCTGACTTCTCTTCTCTTTTTTTACCAGGTAGAAATTCCGGTGGTATTTCTGCTTTATTTTTTTTTAACGTACCAACATAGGTTAGTTTCATTTCCTTTAGCTTCAGTGCAAGCGGTATAGATGAAAACCAGTTATCAGCCGTCACATTTCGATTTGTTCCTCTAATGGGGGCAGCTAAGCGTATAACAGCTTGAGTAGGCTTTGCTAATTTTTTTTCATCATCAGAAAGGGTATTTCCATCGCTGTCCTTGCCAGAATAAATATAGGCGTTCAAAAAGTAGTGAGTCTTTGCATCGTTCAATACCATGATTTTTATTCCGTATTTACGGGGCTTGTTTGGTATGTACATTCTAAATTTGCAACGCCCTCGAAATCCCACAAGCATTTCATCTATGCATGCATATTCACCAATTGAGTAACATTTTTGGCAATTTTTTACAAACGTATTAAACACCCAAGATATTGCAGCGGTGGCATCGGTTTTTTTTCTTTCGTCCCTGTCTAAAGCATTGTCAAAGCGAAGACAAGAGATAATAACCAGTACTCGCTTCAAAGAATTAGTACAACGAAAGATGTCACGTCCAGTGCCATCTGTCGCAAATAGTGCTTCAAGATCTTCATGATTTGACTTGAAAACTGAAGAATATATCAAGATCCCGAGAAATGCTCTAAATTCAACAATGTCGATATCTCTGTGTCGTGTCGTTGCAGGACCAATGATGCCTGGAAGATGTGTAATTATGTTGTGTTGTCTTGTGCGAATGTTTGGGTTTGGAGGTTTTACAGTCCACTTAAATGTGTTTTTTCCGTAAACTGTTTTGGCACTTAATTTTCGTCTTTTTGTATTAGACGGTGTATCTTCATCATCTGAAGACAACTCTTCTAGGTCGGATTTAGATAGCTCTTGCTCGGACTCGCTCTCATGGTCACTATGAAAGTTTGGGTCAACAACGTCTCCTTCGTCGCCACTATAATCACTTTCCAACTCGTCGTAAACATTTGTAGCCCACTCCTCAAAACGTGGATCATCTGTTTTCATTTTACTAATAGAAGAAGTAGATGCCATAATTTAAACGGAAAATAAAAAGTTTTCGTGAGTTGGGGTTTGTCACACCCCAAATTGAACTTGCACCAAAATAATACGAAAACCCGAATTTATTTCACCAGCTCTGTCTCGCCGAGGTACTGACGATCAACTGACCGAAAGCTACTTGAGCGGTGGCCGATACCCCACTCCTCCTAACAGCGCAGCAAACCTTTGAAATCTTAACGGGGTTTGACAAACCCCGGCTCATCAGCTACGGGTTAAAATATCTTTTAAGTCGTTTACATCAGACATTTTGATAATTATTGTTAAAAAATCGCTCTTTAAAGATGAGTTTATTTGGATACTGTCAATCGTTGTTAATTACAAAACACAACATCCTGTTTAGTTTTAGATGGTCTGTTACTGAGACGACAGACTGCTACGTTTTTTAAGATTTTCTCAGTAACTATCATTATAAACTCATTTTAATATGAAATGCGCTGATTCAAACGTACCATACTTGTCAAGTTAAATTTTACTTTTCTATATTTGATACCTAATATAATCTTAAGTCGTGGGAAACCCTCCCAATTATAAAGTGATATTTTTTTAAATAAAAACGTAATGAGGTGTTACATGTCTGCTATGCCACCCGGTATATTATACATCTATTACTATAATAAAACATAAAATAAACCAATTGTAGCTTACGTCATGATACCAATAGTAGCTATGGGCTTTCGGCCGGGCAAGGGTTTCACAATTTAGGATAACGTCAGTTCCTTCGCGGACAGGTGTCACTATGCCAAAATTTAGTGCGACAGAAACTCGTGGAGGATCTGAAATGAAGAAGAATATAATTATTATTAATCTTTTTTACCCTTATTTTTTATATGAATCAAACATGGCATACCTCAGAAGCAGCTTTCCTTAAGTTTTATTGCCTTTCTTAAATAATCACAAATAACATATTTTTGTTGATTTAAAAAATATATTTATATTGCAGAAACCTATACCCAGTATTGCAAAACATATAGCTACGAAATAGTCCAGTAACTAGAGACCTGAAAGTACCCAAAGCTATAAATAAATCTGTACACTTTTTATTTGTGGCGCAATTCTTAGGTCTTCACGGATGCTTTCGAGCGAGAAAAAGTTTATCACGATACCGACGTGGGAACCCGCTGACAATGGCCTTCCAAAATCTCAAAAATATGTTTCCCGCAAATATCTGCCAAAATACGCGAATTAGAGAATTTTTGTTTAAACAAAAGATAAAGATCATTTCGAAATCTACAAAAATGGTCCTTATTATTTTTTTCGCAACACCACTATTTTTCGCAAAAACGGCCGTCGAAAAATCTATAACATTTCACACTGGATAGATGTGATAGCAGTAGTTTCTTACTAAAAAATGTAGATGGGCAAAACATTTTTTTTTTTATCAAAACGCAAGATAGATGGTGAATGAAACTTTCTGTGATAATTAAACACTTGCTAAGGTCTCATTTTAAAAAAAGAAATGTTAATAACAAACCATTTTTTCAAAAAATATTAATAAATTAATGAGATACTCTAAAAATACTGTGAAAAAAACCTTTGACCGCTTTTTTTAATGTTCTAGAAAGATCAGAATGGACCCATACTCATATGCAATGATGGGTACTGGTTTTCCCATTCCGATGATCTTTGAATGATTAAATAATGTTCATTATTCCCCGAGTAATGGAACCATTCGTCCGCCCGCTTATAAGCGAATCTATGAAGATAGGGGCATTCTAGCGGTAGCTGAAATGACGGGACATTTGGGTCCCGTAACCTCAAAAACTATCGATTTTTCCAAAAAAAAAAATAGTTAAAACCATTTTTGTAGATTACAAGGCAATCTTTATTTATTGTCTTAGCAAAAATTTTCCAATTTGCATATTTTGGCAGATATTAGCAAAAACCATTTTTCGGGCCTTGAGGGGCCATTTTCAGCCTTTCCCCACCTGTTGATGATAGTTGATAAACTTTTTTTCGCTCAAAAGAATTCTCGAAGACCTAAAAATTGCGCCACAAGGGAAAACTGTACAGATTTATTTACAGCTTTATCCCTTCATTTACTGGACTAAAAAGGCCAAATTGTATTAAAATAAAGGCTTTAAAATGCCTCAAAGAAAAGAATATGTTCCAGATAAATGAAACAAACGAAGAAGCCTAATGCCGAGAGTAAAGTCAAAAATAAAGTAAATCGCTCTTTAAAAAATAAAAAAATGTTAAGAGCTATGGGAATAACTGTTTCCTAGACATGGAAGTAGAATTCTTGGTAGGGTCTGATTTGAAATACAGACAATGTTAACAGGTTTAAAATTAAAAAATACTTTTTCCACGTTTGCTCTTAAAACACCAATAAACACACGAAAAACATAGCCTAAAAGTGACTAATTTCATATTCCTGTGTGAAAGTTTTTCGCACCGTTAGGAGTACATAACAAGTATGGCTTACTTGATGTTTTAACTATACACCGATATCTCCGCTGTAAAAGAAGTCTTTAAAGAGCCAACAACCGTTCAGTAAACTTGAATCGAAAGGGCGTTCATTTTCTGTTGCGGGTTACCGTTCATTTGCTTTTTATTAAACTAACGTAAAATTTCGATTTATCATAGTGTAAACAATTTACTTTAATGATACTCCAAATTACCCAACTTCTTTGAAAAGCATTTTTTACACTTATGTGACCAAACTGTAACGATCGTGTAAAAAATGCTGTTTTTAAAACTTATTGGACAATACACTATTTCGGTTCCATTGTGTCAAATTACCGTTTGTCGTAGGTTTTTTTTTAACTACGTATAATTCCTTTTTTCATAGGCATTTTTTATTAGGCTTGTCGTTAAAAAACTATTTTATAAAAATATTTATGAAAAATATGTTTTGCTCTTTTAACTTAACTTTGTGTTATTTACAAATTTAATTGATTTTCCAAAGCCACCATTATCCTTATTTGTAACACAGCGGGTAATCCCTGGGGTGTTATAAGGATATGCCTTTGTCTCTGATTAAAGGTTTAAAAGGGATCGTAAACTCCTTGTAAATTTAATGCTTGACTTAATTATTGAAATATTTGTATTATGCTATAGGTATTTAAAAACTATTAATAAATATAAATATAACAAAAAAAAAAACAACCCAAATAATATTTGGGCAGGGTTTCAATGGTATATTTTAAATCGTTTAATCTGAAATTAGATTTCTATTCATTTTTACCCGTAATCAAATATGGGGTACCATACCATTTTAATTTATTAATTTGCCAAATATATAAAAACAGGATATACAAAGTACCACCTAAGTTAAAAATTAACTAAAAAATACTTGTGAGTAAAGTATATTTTATTTCAAAAAACATTACAAAATGTTAATAAAAAAAGATACTTAGAATTAATGCTTGTTTCAAAAATATTAAGGTAAAATTTAGAACTACACAAGTACTTTTTTTAGAATGGCAAATATGTCATGAAAAGTAATGTAAAAGTAAACAATGTACTAATTAGGAATAATAAAAATAAGTAATTAATTTAAGAGTAACAAGGGCTTTAAACTCTAGCAATTTTTTTTTACTTGTGTTATTTACAAGGAGAGCTATTTTTACTGCAGGCTCACCATGTTTTATTGTGGTAAGGAGATTTTATTGATTAAAAAGGTAAAATTTGAAAGGCAAAATCGGAGTTTTTAATGGATAAGGAAAATAATCATCTTTAATTAAAAAAAAAAAAATCTGGTATACCACATTAAATTTTTCTCTGAATTTGGTACATTATTGTTTTAGATTTAAAAGCGTTTAGAATTTGTAAGAATTTTTAGAATTCCTCAGTTTCATATCCACTTTCTAAACCACCCCGATGTGTATCTCTGAGGAAAACAAGATTACCTAGGAGTATACACGTGTTCTTTTTAGTCTTTGCCTTTGCTTTACATTGCTAGAGTTATGCTAGAGGGAGTTATAAAGATTCGCGATCAGCAAAAAGTCCTCTACCTAATTCACCGAGGTATAAAGTATGCGTATAGTAAAAAAAAGAATTTAAAATAAATTTTAAGTTCTTTGTAGTAATTTTTATGACCTAGAGATTTGTAGTTCTAAATCCATTTTTGTAATGTAAGGCAGGATTTTGTTATTTTTTTTCTGGCAACAATGCTTTAATGCAAACTTTTATAAACAATGACTTACAATGACATGTTGGGTTGTCAGACATTGTCAAAATAAAATATTGTTTTGATGTTGTTTGGAATTGTATTATGTTCTTCACATATTGCAGTAGCCAATAAGAATAGTTAATGACGGATATAAATTTTGGTTTTGGGGTATTATCCCATATTGAACTGAACTTTAAGTCTAATTAAGTCGTAAGGTATTATTTGTTAAAATTTATGGATTTTCTATTTAACCATTATTTAAAAAAGTACCAAACCAATCTTAAGAAAATTAGAAGTTAGTAATTTTATAGGCGTTTTATTAAGTTAAAGTTTTAATAAGGTAATACAGGGGGGGTTATTTTTTACCATGATTTACTATTATATTTTTTTAATCTTATTTCAAAAAATATTTGACAACATATTACTAAATTATAAATTTAGTAGTATAGTATTAAGCACATATAATCATTACTCACTAACTAACCGCAAGAGTCTAGCAGATGTAGTTTTTCAGAATTTTGCGATTTTCAAGGAAAAAAAATTAAGTGTGGTACACCGCGGTAAAAGATTGATAAATTTGTAAAAAATCTTATAGTGTTTTGTTATATTAAGCATTTAATAATACAACTTAACGTATAATTTTGGTTAACTTTTATCACATTTTATATAGTTGAAAAGCATAATATTAATGTCTAATATGTCTTTTTACGGATTCAAACATATACCTACTAAGGGCAGCATTGCTGCTCGGCAGTGCCAATAGCGTGCGAGGGAGAGAAAGCACAAATAAGTCTAATCTCTTTCTCGCTCTGCGACCTGATTGGTCGGCGGTGTATAAACTCCTTCCGGCCGACCAATAAGCACACAGGGGGGAGAGAAAGGGGTAAGATTACAAAAGGTATGAGTTGATCCAGGGAGAAGAAAAAAAACCTAATTCGTCTTATACCTTTGATATCCGTGATAAGTGAATATTTCTTTCTTCTGGGGTAAGTGTCTAAATATTTATAATATTGATAATACATATATTAATAAACTTATAATTACATAATAAAATTGCAATTACCTTATATCCATTATTTTAATGGTAAGATCTTGGTCACTTCTAACTCTATATTACTTTTAGAAAATTATATTTTACTGTTTTTGTCAAACAAAAACTTTTTAAATTTAGGCTAATTGTGCCATTTTTTTTAATTATTAAATATTCCGCTTCTATATTTTAAAGCTAAAATGTAAAATAATAGCATATGTGGCGTTATTGTATTCAAAATATGATATTATTTCAAAATAAGGTAAAAATATACCGTTGAAACTGTTTAAATTTTAAAAGTGCTTTTTGGTCAAATGGAACTGATACAAAGCAAGTAAATAAGTCAAACCGAGAGTCAAACAATGAAAATTTATAATAAATATTTTCATTACAAATTAATCTTATTATTTAAAAAAATAAATATATTTATAACAAAAGGACTACCTATGAGATACACTCCGAATATATTTAAATTAAGAGATTCAACTAAAAAAGTTTTTTTTTAATCAAAAATTAATTTTAATTATGTTTATTTGCAACCTATAGGTTGTTGCCCGAGAGATATGCCCTCTATAAATTGGTATACGTAAATATTTATGTTTACAAAGGAGAAATTACATTTAGAAAGTCTTTTGTGTTTGAAACCTTTTATAATTTGTTTTTAAAACACAAAATAAATAAGTTTTTGGGAGCATGACCCACTTTATTATATAAAATATTCTTAAATATATTTTTGCTAAATTCACATTTTAAAGAAGATATATTTTTTCAGAGGTCCTCAGAAAAAAGAGACCATGCCAAAGACTACACTGTTTGCTCGAATAATTTAAATTATTCGAATATTCGACTTGGAATTCGAATCGAATAATTCGAAATTTCGAATATTCGCACACCCCTTGAGTTATTCATCAAGCTAAGCCCCACTGTGCCATATCATGCATCAAATTTTGAACCTGGGATTAGTTTCTAGTTAGTAAAACTTAAATATACGTTGGCTCTTTTATTTAACCGTGCGACTAAAAATCAGTTGGCTGGTCATAATTCTGCCTTTATAAAATAATGAGCTTACCTGCAGGTTTACTTCTGATTATAATAATATACCTTAAATTAAATACTGGAAAAAATTAGTCTTTATAAACCCTTATTAACTAAAAATTTGACTTTAACCGACATATAATAATAAATTTGTTAAGTTATAGTCGTATTCTAATTTGTAGTATAGAGGGTAAACTCTAGGGTCTAATAAGGATGTCCTTTTGTACGGCATTAAAGAGTTAAAGGGGATTCTAAGCCCTTGTAAATTGTAAGGTCTTATATTCGGTAAACAAAGATTTATATCTTACACAATTAGATATAAAGTAAAAATATATGTATTTTGTAAGTACCTCATATTCATTACAAGACCACTTTAAAGTTATAGAACTAAACAATACACTTTATTATAAAAAAAATTGTCCATTATTTAAAAAATTTTTTTCATCAATATCAGTAAAGGTTTTTGTTTATCTGCAATAAATATTTCTTTTTTTGAAAACATTTAACAAAATATAGTAAATACTATATTTTTTTGTTACCTAGTGTCAATGGCTTTACGGCGTTGTATTTAGACTTTAGTAAAATAGGTATCTATCTTCTAGGCATGATGTGGACGGTATTTTTTGAGTCACTGGGTATATACTACTGAAAAACAATAATTATATTGACGTAACTTCCAAATATAGTTATAAATTGTTTAATTGCGTTATGAGAAAACCCATTTACTATAATAAACTGCTGGTAATATTATTCTAATAAAACTAGAATACCTTTGTGTGTACCTATTTTTACATGACCTTCGCCAATTTGTGAAGAGGTATATAAAAAAAGCCTGTTTAGAGTAGTTAATGATAGAATGTTCTTACACCGAGTAAGTATTTTTTTATATGCCTTGTCAGATAGTCATAAATAAATCGCTAAAGCCAACCATATTTCTGTTGTAGATAATTGCTTTTAAACTTTAGAATAGGAATACTTGTGTCAAAGGTTTACATATATGTCATAATCAAAGGTCGATATGCAGTCTCTTCGCGGAATGACTGGTTTATCCTAGGTTTGACAAAAGCCTTCGGGCTAACCCCAAAATAAATTTCAATTTCGGCCTTGGACTAATGTATTTTTAGTCAAACCTAGAAGTTCCTAACTTTTCAGTCAAACGTCGAAAGTAAAATAATCTGTTTCGGGCTTTGCCTAGTCGATTCTAGAAGCGACTGGCAGACTTGGTCAAACGTCAAATGTACTTGTAACACGTTTAACAATAACACAATAAGTAATGATGGCGTCAAGTGAAGTTCAAACGTTAGCCGCGGAGTTGGAAAAACTTAAGAAAAGTGAACTAATCGATTTAATTATTAATCAAACTATTCCGGAACGTGTAACTAGTGAACTGGTGCTTAAATGTGTAAAAGAAATTCAAGAAGCGTTAAGTAAATTCAAAGAAAATCAGTTAAATGATTCGACTGCATCCTGTGACAGCAACAGCAACAAAACTATTATTTTTACACCAGAAAATTCACAAAATCCAAATAATATGGCATTCATAGCAAGCCAAAGCCAAGATTCTGCCGATTTACTAAATTTTGGTAAGTCTACCTCCGCAAACACCGTACTAAATGATCTTCTTAAAGAAAACAACAATTTAATGACCGAAAATACGCTCTTAAAGAAATTGGAATCAGAAATGAGGGAACGGATTAATCTAATGGTGTTTAAAATAAATTTTCTCGAGAATTTAAACGAAAAGAACTCCACAAAAGAACATTTTGTAAATATAAACAAAGGCCCCAAAAAACTATCTAAGGGTGCTCCGCCTCAGAACTCGAAAAAAGTAGCACCACCTATAAGTGATTCAATGAACAAACTACAAGAGAGCGCTACAGATGATGAAAGAAGAAATTTGAATTTTAGGTCAAATACAGGTATCAATCAAAAAACGGTTAAAAATACTCGTCAAAGCAGAACGCCATCTCTCAAAGCTGCAAGTAGTATAGATAAAACGAACAATCATCAGGGAGGAGGCAACAAGGTAGTTATTGGGACAAAAAATGATAAGGAGACCTGTAATTTGCAAGCGGCTGTGAATGTGAGTGACATGAGTTTTCTATAATGGGTAACCTAAAAAGTGACACAAATGTGGAAATGCTTAAAGACTTTCTGGGAATAAAAGATGTTCCGATTGAAAATTAAAGACAAATGGTTTTTCCACCTCTTTTTAAAATAGGAGTGCCACATGACTTGGTCGATACCTTGCTCGATGCGCATTTTTGGCCAAAAGATGTAAAGGTTAGTAGGTTTCGTTACCAAAACAAAGGATGGACACCCCACTATCAAACATCACAACAAAACAGAGGTTGGTATAAACAAAACTATTATCGGGGAAGGTATTTCTAATAAAAAGACAAATAGGCTACATATTCTGCATCAAAATATACAGTCAGTGAGAAATAAAATTTTAGACTTAGAAACTGTTTTAATAGATAAAAATATTGACGTGGTATGTTTAACAGAACATTTTCTTAATAATATAGACATTGAAGTGTTAAGCATTGAAAATTATCAATTGGCATCCTATTTTATTCGTAAAGAAGGTATACTTTGTAAAAATAATATAAATTACATTTGTAGGGATGACTTAATGCATTAAGCATTGAATCTGCTTATGAAGTAGCAGCTGTAGAGCTGCCAAATGAACAATTAATTGTATTGCCGGTGTATCGTACTCCATTAAAAGATTTTAAATGTTTTTAAACTGTATAAATGACGTTTTAAACAAACTTAAAGCGAATCCATATGATATAATTATCTGTGGGGATTTTAATGTCTATTTTCATACGTCTCATAGGCACTCTAGGGATTTTACAGATTTACTAAATTCTTTTAATTACAGCATAACGGTAAAAGAAAACACACGCAATAATGTTTGCTTAGATAATATTTTGATAATATCCACTAGGTCATATGCATCGGGGGTACAGGAAACAGGCCTTTCAGACCACAAAGCTGTAAAAATATCTATTGATAAAAAGGTAAATAAAAATAATAACCCAAATACATATTATGTCAGACCAATAACACAAAGAGGGCTTATTGACTTTTTTAATGTAATTGAGAAGACTGAGTGGTCACTTAAGAAATAAAGATCTAAATTCAAATGCATTATTTACTGAATTTATAAATACTTTATCTGACTGTGTAAAACATTGTTTTCTCAAAAATAATTAAAAATAGAAAAGAAAACAATAAAAAATGGTCAACAGTGAACTTAGGCAATGCGAGAGCGACTAAACTTCCTTTGCGAACTATGTCATAATTTCTCATCTGAAAATTTGGTTCATTTAAAATTCATATAAAAAAGTTACAGAAATAAATTAAAAAAGCTAAATATAACTACAATAATGAAATTATTACAAATAGTAAAAATATACCCAAACCTGCTGGGATATAATAAATAAAAAGCGTCCAAAAATTAAAGAGGATATTTCTGACATTTTGGATTTGAATATGGTAAACGATTTTTTTTAAAATGTGGGAAAAACATAAATTCAAGTTTAAATAATTCCTTATATGTAAGTAAAAATACCACAAATAATGTTAAAGAACAAACTCTTCCAATTTTTAAATTTAAAAAAGTTTCCTATAATAAGGTTAGGGAACATATAAATAAATTAAAAATAAACCTAGCCTAGATTGTCATGAACTAAATAGTAAAATACTAAAAAGCATTAGAGAACAGATATTATATCCTTTAACTGACCTTATAAATGACTGTATTGAGAAATGTGAATTTCCATATGTTTTGAAGATAGCAAGGGTTGTACCTATACCAAAGGTTGCAAACGCAGATAACCCAAATAATCTAAGACCCATCTCTATTTTACCTATAATTTCAAAGGTTTTTGAGTCAATACTAAAAGAACAAATCCTTGATCACTTTGAGGGACATAAATTGTTTTATTTTGGCCAGTTTGGTTTTAGAGCTAAAAATCAACAACAGATGCACTTATTTACCTTTTAAATAAAATTATAGATGGCACCGAATGTAGGGAGATTGTGGGAGCGGTCTTTTGTGACCTTACAAAAGCATTGGACTGTGTTTCTCATGGTTTACTTATAGATAAACTGAACAAATTTAATTTTGATGAAGGAAGTGTACAGCTGTTATACTCTGTACCTTTCTGACAGATCACAATTTGTCTTTACAAAAAAACAAAAAATCAGATGTAAAAAATCAGCTGCGGGGTACCTCAAGGGTCGGTGCTTGGTCCCATCCTGTTTTTGATTTATATTAATGATATTGGTTTGGTGCCGGGTGCCGATCCAGTACTTTTCATGGATGACACCACCTTAGTAAAGACAAGACAAGCTGAAGGTGTAAGCGTAAAAATGAAACAAGCTGAAGAAAGTGCCTATCGGTGGTTTGCGGAAACGGGTTAAAGTTGAATGAAAATAAAACAAATTTATTGTGTTTTAGTCACAAAGAGTCTATGTAAAGCAGAATTCCCTCAGGGTTCTTGGGTTTTTATCTTGACCAAACTCTTTCTTGGGAGCATCATATTGAATGCCTCTCAAATAAACTGGCAAGAAACATCTTCGTAATTAGATCATTAAAATATGAAATGCCTAGGACATCATTATTATTAGCATATCATTCACCTTTCGTGTCACATTGTAAGTATGGTCTTATTGGGTGGGGTATTCACCTTATATGGGTAGAGCTATTTTGCAGCGAAAAGTTATCAGAATAATTTTTGACAGAGGTTATACAGACGATATTTTTGATATATTTAAAATAAATGGTTTGTTGGATTTGTTTCGATGTATATCTATACTTGTTTAAAGTTTGTAAAAGAGAACATTGATACTTATAGTTTACAGGAAGACACACATAACATAATACTCGAAACAAAACAGATATAAAAAATAAATTTATAAGGTTGACCCATAACAGATACGGTGTAAATTATTTTGGGCCACTATTTTTTTAATTTATTACCTTACAAAAATAAAAAACGATGGAAAACAGATGTTTCAATAATGTTATCAAGTCTTTTTTGATACAAAATACCTTGTATGATATAAAAGATTACTTTTCTTTAAATTTCGTCTTGGAGTGTCATGAGATTGTGAAATCTGGTCTGTGATAAAATTTTTAACTTTTATTATAAATATTAATTAATATTACCTGTGATACTTATTTGTAAGTTAGTTCAGGGTTAAAAATAAGCTTCTGTTTTCTTTTGTAGTGTTTTTATTTAAATTTAATTTTTTTATTATAATAATATGTTGTAAACCTGTAAAGGGTATTCTTGTAAAATAGCTCAAAAGTTACATATTTAAAATTTTAATTGACATGTGTAAACAAACTTGTAATTTGTAAAACACGCAATAAATCTATTCTATTCTATTCTAAATAAGTTTATACTTTCGGTTAGTTGTGGTTAGTTGTGGTTAGTTTTGGTTAGTTGTAAATGTAAGATATTTGACGTATTGTGCAATTCTGAATGTCATAATGCCTCACCATGTCCGAATAAAGACTAATTTCTTTATTTTAACTATGACAATATAACAACAATAAACAATAAAATAAAAAAAAATCGTTTTATTACATCTAATTTAACAAACTGAGACATTCTAATACCTTATTCAAGTTTGACTGGTCAAACCCCGATTTTATTAAAGTTTTGACGTTTGCCTGACCAAATTAGTTTCTTCTAGGTTTGACACAAATTCCTTAGTCAGAGGCCAAACAACTTTATTTGTTTGGGCCTTGACTAAGACTTCAAGTCAGACCTGAGGATTGACTACTACTACTGACTAGGAACGCCGGAGCTTTGAGATTGACTATAACATATATACACCTAAATGTATCACTAACCAACATTCTTGGTATATGGCGGTAAATCTCTTGCTGTCGTATTTTCAAGATAAAAAGACTTAAAGGGCTATGAAATATTTTTAAACTTCTTCATTTTATAATATGTAGTGCATTGGGACTTACAACCTGCGAAAATATATTAAACACCTTGAAAGTTATTTTAAAATTTGCATTTGCCAAAGTTTGTTGCATATTTTTATTTATTTTGTAAAATCTAGTAAATGTTGATAAGCCGATGCTGCCACATAAAATCCTGTACCATTTAAGCCTGTTGTGCAAATTCTAGAGGCGGAAAAGAAAAAAATCTTAGAGAAACCTACTTGACCACCATTTTACTTAAGTAAATATACATACGGCGTAAACACAAATTAGTCTTGTTAAATATTTTAAATAAACCTAAACCAAAAAAATACACTATTTCCTAAATATTAAACGTCGGTTTAAAAACCAACAGTAAATACACATAGTAATTTAATAATAAGGTACAACAATTAAAGAAACCTGGTTCTACAAAATCGATAAAAACCGTTTTACAAATACAATTTTCTCGGTTTTACACCTTTTTATTGAAACTTTACATAGCGTATGAACAAGTGCATATTGATAACTTGAATTGTGTTAATTTTTTCAAGTTATTTTATTTGTTAAAGCTATTTTTGTTGGCCAAAAATATGGTTATGTCGTTAAAGTATGTACTAGAATTCTTTAGGTTTATTTTTATATTTTTTTAATATTTACGAGGTGTTTCTCAAAAGTAGTATCTCCCTGTAAAATGCTTATTTTTAAGTTTAAAACGTAATATTTTGCATGTACAAAGCAAGGTATACTAAAAAAAAAGTATAAGATCCCCTCTTCCTCCATTTTTTTATCCAAAAATCTTGTCCCCTTAGAGTACTGGGATCCAAAATTGGTCCAAGTTCTGTCTACAATTTTGTTATTTTTTTTTTTTAAATTAACAAGTTTTTTTACTGATTTGTCTGTATGTAATGATTAGTAAAAAATTTGCCAAGTCAAAAAAAAAACTCAAACCAATTTAAAACTTACTTAAATAAACTAAATATAAAAGAAACTTTTTTTTTTATCTTTGAAAAGTAAATTTTTACTCATGACGCTACTGCTCCACGTGGCGAACAGCTAAGTCGAAGGCAATAACCTGTTTTGTAATTATTATTAGAATGATACTAATATAATATTTTTTAGAAAAAAAAATGGGATTTTATCTTTAATTTACAAATATAAAAATATGTTGTATAATACAGCAGTAGATATATTTAAAAATTTAAATTATAATAGATGTTTTAAAGGCACACACCCTACTTACATTTATAATAAAATAGCTAACTATATAGTATACTATTTATTTTGAAATTTAATAATATAAACAAAAATATATATTCCCTATTATGCCAAAGTTGCAAATGTGCAAAAATAGCACATTCGCGACTTTGCCATAACAGGGACGATATCATATCCATAATTTTACATTTATAAATAAGTTTTATTTTAAATATTTATATCTACAGATATTACCCAGTGTATGAAACATAAATATTTTCAAAGATAGTAATGTTTCCTTGGTTTTAGAACAATATGCAGGTATAATTTTTTTTTAATTTTTCTTAAATTAGTTTTATTACACCAGTATGGGCTTTTATTTTTTTGTGTTTTTAATATCTGTATCAAATAAACCACCAATTAAGCGAAATTTTTTATCATTGCATTTTTTAAGCTTAGTTTTAAATATTATATCGCGCCTTATTTTATAAAAAAAAATATTCTTTAAGCACTGCCATTGCTATAACCAAAGATTTTTATTACATTTTATTTTATAAATGCAAATAACAGGGTTCTGCTTAATTAAAAGACTAGTAATATAGCAAGTTTTGTAAATTTATCTACGTAATCAAAGATATATATCGACATAATTAATCCTTATTCACCCTTTTAGTTAAGAGAAACACCCGGCCATTTACCGGAAATTTACAAAAGCACAAAGGCCCGTCGCCTTTCTATTAAAGCAATTTAATAGTAGCAAAATAATTCCTTTTCGCTTTATACAATGCAGCGTGTGCTATTTCCCACAATAGATAAATTTCTAATTATTTTACGAATGCTTAGAAATTTCTACCAGTAAATGCATGTAAAATAATTTAAAACTGCATATAAATTGTCAAGGCTTAAACAATTTTATTTGGTAGTAATTTAAAAGCGATGTGCATAAAAAATATATTTTATAATTTTACTGTAAATTTACCATTTCCTTGTATAATTTCTTAGAAATAACTGCATTACATAACAAATACCTTTAAATTAAAAAGCTATAAATTACATATGAAAAATATATAAATTTATATTCTCATGTGCAGCCAAAAAATCCAGTGCTCAAAAAAACCAAGCCAAAAGCCATACTTCTCGATATTATGGGGTCCACCGACAAAATAGATTGGTTCCTACGTAAACACACAACTACTGATTTAACTATTAAAGATCCCAAGAACAAAGTGAAACTGGCCCAAAAAACAGAAGAATTTTCGCTAGACTACAAGGAAATAACTTGACCATGGAAAACGAGAAAACGACATCTTTTTTTTAATATCTTACAGCAACAGGACAAATAGTAGACAGGTGGCTTATACTTTGGGACAGAGCTAATCTTAAAAGTCTACTAACATCATTTAACTGAAAAGAAAACCTTAAACGTCACCACCAACAACCAGCAACGACGCCACATAAGCAGACGCACCTACCTTAAACACAGAGCATACATCAAAACCTGTCATGCGTTACTAACGTTGGTCACGAAACCAGAAGGGACCCCTGCAAAAAACTGTAACATGTGCTAGAGTTGTTGGGTTATCAGCAACTCTTTTGGCTAGCGTATGAAACGGGATCCGAAGCTAAGATGAACACAAGGCTTAATTCAAGGTGTTAGCATACCGTGCTGATGAGTGAATGACATCCTGTGCCTTATACAGGTGTCTCCAACGGTGCCTCTGAGATACAGGGCGACCTCTCAGAGTATCTAGCCTTACTGCGCTAATGCGGGTCTCTGCCGTGGAGGACTGTTACTTCCCTAGCTCCAAACAGAAAGCGGACAGAACCGCTTTCATAGGAAAAAAGTGACAAAGGTGCGCTGACCGAAACGGATAAATCCGTTTCGGGAGGTGTCACTCAAGGTCAGAAGCAGACAAAGGTGCGCCGACCGAAACGGGTGAATCCCTTTCGTAAGGTGCCCCTGAAGTCACTGGCGCCTTTTTCACGGGGAAAGGCTAATCCATTCCGAACAAACAGGTGCTTAGAAAGGGTTGCCGTAATTCAAACAGAAGGCGGACAGAAACACCTTTATAGACTGCCTGGTTCCCTGGCTTTAAACAGAAAGCGGATAGGACCGTTTTCATAGGATAAGGCCGGAGATGCGGCCTCAGAAAGAACATCGGGTTTCTGTAACAAAGACCTGGTAGCTACCCACGTCACTAGACCGGGAGAGGAGGGCATGATGGATCTAATCGTCTGCTCGTCATACTCTCCAGGAGGCAGGGACACCAGAACACATCAGAACACAATGTGCTGTGTCCGGTAGCGACACGAGTAAGATGAGATGTAAGAACTCTCTCCCAATCTGGTATCGGATTCATTAGAAGTCCGATCCTATTGGGAGATATATAAAAAGGTGTGAGCCACAATAGACCGAGCGGTTGCAGTGGAGGGCGTAAAAAGTCCACTCACTTTAAACCTACCTACCTACCTACTGTATTTTAAATAAAATTGCAATTAATATTTATTTTAATTTTTTGTACCTGTTAAAAATTTTAAAGCTTTACAAAAACAAAAGTTTGCGCCTCTGAATTGGCTTTATTTATTTTTTAAGTATTGTTATCCTTTTGATTTCTTTAAAAGTAATATTTTTAAAGTTTATTTGGATTAATTTTAACATTAAAATACCTTTTATTTTAATTTTCCTTTCACACACTCTATATGTCTAAAAAATAACAATAAACAACGTATATTTTCATTGCAAACAAAAAAGATCCTTTAAAATTTTGTCTTATCGGCATTACAAACTATCCGCTGTCAAATTTGACAACTTTCAGGGGATGTAAAATAGGCTGATTTTAATGTTTTAGCCTATTCAAAATAATTTTGTAATGTCAAAATGTAAAAGAAATTAAAATTTTTAACCATTTTTAAAAGGTTTTTAAACCAACTACTATTCGTAATCTGCGATATAAGTATCTTTATTATATATTACACACGAGTAAGCAAGAAAGCAAACCTACCAATATAACGAGATTTTATGAAAGCTAAAAAAGCTATCGTCATTTTATTAAAATAAATTAATAGTATCGAAGAAACCTTTCCTTTTAACAAAGCCAATGTGGGCTTTTTCTCTTGGGACATGTTAGGAATTCGGGATAACTCAGTTAGGCTTTAGAAACCGGGCATCACAAATTGGCCGGTTAGTAGTCAAAACCCATCGTTTGTATCTTATTATCTTCAAGATGGTGGATAATGACGTTAGGAAGGTGATGTCTGCCTAATACCACAAAAACAAGACGGAAATTAAAAACTTTTTTTATTATTTTTTTATACTTAACATTATCAAGTTTTTTTTTTAATAAAAGGGTCGCTATGAGTCTGTTGTAATATTGGTAGTTTAAAGAATGAGCTTAAATTGGAACAGGATCCTAGCGAGTGGCTTTTATTCATAGATTTATAGGAATACAGCTCACAAGCAGTCCTGCTTTATACTGAAAATAAAAAACCATCTATTTCCTTAGCCCATTTAGTGACAATAAAAGAAACCTGTGACAACTTAGCAACCATATTAAATCGTGTTAAATTTGAACAGTAACAGTGGGATATCTGTGGAGTACTAAAAAACCCTGCTAAACAGGTTAAAAAGCACAAATATCCTGCCTTAAATTAATGGTCTTATTGAGTAGTATCCATCTGCCCAATTATTATATAAGATATATAATGTCAAGAATTACTAACATAAGTCTTATAAATAAACAAGCAAGCAAGCAAACAAGTGTAAAATGTTTACTTAGACGATTAATAATACAAAAATAGTTTTTAATCACAAATTAAGTAAAAAATAACTTACAAATAAAAACAAAAAACATTATCAATGCAAAAACCCAAAACAACAAAAAAGGTTGGTAACCTATGTTGGGAAGAATTGAAAATAACTACAATGCTGGAAGGCCGGATTTTAATAAAAGTATCCAACAAAAAAATGTCAAAATAAAAAGTGTAACCCAAAGTTTACTAAACTTCAGTGACTATTACCTTTAGCATAATCACTACACCAGTTTAGGTTGGTAAAGTTTTTTACATAAAAATAGTTCTGGTTTACAGCTTTACAAATTGTATAGATCCTGCAAATAAAGGCGCTAAAAAATATGTTCAATTTGGGTCGATCGCCAGTGAATTATGTTTTATCTTATTTTTATTAAATTCGACTAAAAAAGCATCATTAAACTCGTAACAGTTTCTGAAGAAGTACCATATAGTCCAAATTTATTAAGTCACGTTTATACCAAAGTCTTCCATTTGTACAAAACGCAACTTTTTCTATCTTTCACTTGTGGAGAGACAAATCTTCCACTAAATTTTGGTTTTCCCCGGAAAGTTGGTAAAGATCAAAGAAAGTTAACAACTAGAAGTGAAGCATTTCTTGCTGCGCGCTTTTCGCAAGAAACTTGTAGAAAACTAGTGCCTAGACCTTTCGCGCCAATTCTTTGGCAACACGTTTTCCACTTGCTGCTCTGAATTTGAGAAGAGCAACTTGTAGTTTTCAAAAAAAATCTTCAACTTGTTGCGCCAATTTAAACAGAGCAACTTTTAGCTGACAACTTTTAGTTGACAACTTTTAGTTTTCTATAAACAATCTTTTGTTAACTTTTAGTTGTCAAATTTGGTGTAAACATGCCTTTGAGTAGAACTTGCATCAACGGGTTTCTAGAACTGTTGACGTCACAGCACTAAAGAGCGTTTTTGATAAAATTTAAATTTTTCGTTTTTAAATAGTTTTTTTTATGGCGAATCAAGGTATCTTCTTTTAAAAAAAGTATACACAATAATTTTGGAGAGTATTGACAATATTTTTAAGTCATTAAGAAAAAATATTAAAGTTGCCTATTGAACAAAAATTATTATAGCAATAAAGAAAAAAATATCGTACTTATAATAATTGTTTATAAGGTTTAATTTACCAAAAAGTCGTATGTCTGACCTATATTATTTAAAAGCATATAAATATAAAACAATTTCCATATATGAATTAACTATCTTAGCATAGGACGTTATATTAAAAACGAGAAACAGAGGTAGCGATTTCGCTAAGCAGAATGTTTTAATTTTAAATTTAATTATATTTTGCTTTACGAAGTATAAATTTTAAAATAAAATAAACATGCATTGTTATTTTAAAACAAAAATAAATAATACCAAAAATGGCACTTATAAAGAAGTCATTATTTTTTAATTTGCGGCATTTATAATTTATTTTACCTACCTAAAATGTCAAATGGCCCAATATAGATATTAATTATATTTTTTAATTATTTTTTATTAAAGTGCACGCAATTTAATCAATAAAATGTATGTAGAAAATTTTTATTTTATGTTTTTTATTAGCAAAAGTTAAAAACAATGAGCTGTTAGGTTGACTGGAGAAAGCATCGATTTGGCATAAGCGTGGCATCGTAAACGTACATTCTAAGGTTCTGCTTAGCAATGAATGAACCTCTGTACTCAAACAATAAAATCCACCAAAACCCGTGAAAATGGTTACTACAGATACTATTTTGTCGTAAAGCGTGGCTGCCAAGTATCTTTCTGTTTCATTTACTTGACAGTATTTTATTATTAAATTACTTAATTTATTTTTAAAATTACATCAAATTAAGCTCTACTATTGTATTTTAAACTGTGAATAATATTTGTAATATTTATTACTATAAAGTATTACACAGAAAAGTAATGATGTCAAAATACTATTTTGTTTTTGAACAGCTACTAATAAAGGCGCGAAACGACGTGACAACAGTGCATTTTTCGTAGAGGCCACCTTCAGCCTTTGTCTTCGCTCGATAGATGACACATTCAATATGGCGTTTTAGTCTGAATGTTTCTCGGGTTATTTTTGTGACAATTGTTGTATAAATTTTAGTAACGGATATGATTCCTGGATTATCATTTCACCAATAAGTACAAACTATGCGTGTACCATTCTATAGCCAATAATAAACAAAAATGTTGACCGCAGCTCTCGATTGCGTTTACGAATGAAATGCTTTCTCTATCTATGCTGTCAGCTTATTGGTTAAAAATTAATAAATAATTTATTTCCTATACATCTTTAAAAAAATGTTTTTGACGTTTCACTTCTACAAGGAAAAAGTCTATTTTTATTACTCAAGAAATAGGTTTTAAAAACATATTTTATAATTTTCAATAAATTGTTAATATATAAAATGGCAGTTGCAGTTACCATAATGTAAAAATTATTTTTTTCTAAAATATCATATGTTTGACCTATATTACCAAAATGTATATAAATATAAAACAATTTTTATTTCAATTAACCACCAGGCATAGCACGTTACATTAAAAGCGAGAAACAAGGATCGCAATTGCGCTAAGCGAAATATTTTAATTTTGTATTTAAATATTTACATTTAAGATATAAATTTAAAAAAAAAAATAAATATGCTTTGTTGTTTAAAAATAAAAATAAATAATACAAAAAATACCACCTATAAAAAAAATATTTTCCTCAATTTTATTTTTATAATTTATTCTGCTTACCAAGAACATTAAATGGCCATTTATTTGAAGTGCTACCATTAAATTATTATTTATAAAATTGCACACAATACAGTAAAGAAAATTTATGTAGTATATTTGTATTTTATATATTATGCATCTTGGGGGTGGAAATTTTTTATTGCATTTTAACTACGGAAATCGATAAAGAAATTAATTTTAAGTACAAAATGTTCCATATATTTTTTTCGTAAAACCAATATTTTTCGAGTTATTCGCGAAGTTTTTCGACGAAAAAATCGACGTTTTTAATGGGTTTTTCACGAATAACTCTAAATATGCATTTTATCAAAAAAAAAAAAAACTGTAGCTTATAAAAGAACTAGAATTTTTTTTATTTTATAATTTCTTTATAACCAATACAGACCGAGCTACAGCTTTTAATGGTTAGCTTTTGTTCGTCAAATGCTAAATTTGAAAGATTCAAAGTCAAATAGCGGGAAATTTGCATTTTTCAAGGAAAACATATGAGGTCTTTTTTAGAGTATTATCTGTGGTATTATAATAAGCCTTTCTTTCAAAAACAAAAAAAAAGAGTTTTTAGCATTAAAATTGAGCGAGTTATGATAAAAATATATTCGGTCCCTACTTTTTTCTACGAAAAGATCATTAAAAACAACCCCCTAATTCCCCTTTTAATTAAAATAGATCTGTATCCTTCAGCAATTCTTTTTAAATATGTGCTATTAATACATCCTAGAAGTTTAACCAAATTAAAATGCCTAATTTTAGAAAAATTTGAGCCTAAAGTGAAAAACGGTTTTCCGCAATTTCGTGAAAATAGCCATTTTCTTCAAAATAACTCCAACAATACTGAAGATACGAAAAAAATGCTAGATACCGAATTATAGTTTTTTGATAACAAAGACTTTTCGTTTCATAGATTTTTCTGTACAATAAATTTTTGGCCCGATATAGCCGTTTAAATCCTCTATTTACAAGCGAGCACCACCTTATTTTAAAACTAAGGGATTCAAAAGGATTTAGTTTACACAACCTTGTAGCTCTTAAAAAACCCTACAAAATTATTTTTAAAAAAACTTTCTATCATTAAAACTAAAGGAGCTATGTTTAAAAAACCAATCAACTTTTTTTTTTCGAAAAATTCGAATAGCCCACTTCGGAGCATAATATTCTATAAGCCCGGTATACTTTATTCTTTTACCGGTATTATTTTTTGAATGTTATTTTACTTTTTTTCCTATTTATATTTATTATATTGGTTTATAAGAATTGCAATGTCGTAAGGGGTGGTTTTTAAGGATTGAAAATTTGCAAAAGAATGAAATTGGTAGTATTTCAGGCAGTGATATTTTTAATTATTAAATCTGTCAAGCTATTAATTTTTTGAGGGGATAAATCTTTTTTTTAATCGGGCTATAATAAGGGTTGATTTATAAGAGTCAAAATAAAATTAGTACATATTTTAAGCAACAGCATTCTAAAATTAAATCACTATGGTAAATTAATCATTTTTTTAGGGTAAATATTTTTTTACTTTAAGCTTTAACAAGGGTTAAATTTTTAGTGTTAAAATATTTTAAAATTGTATTCTAAAGCATAAAACAATTATTAATCAACTAATCCAAACCAACTTTTACTCATTTTAAGGTTTAAAATGTTATTCTATAATAATATATATTTTGACAATTAGGAGTAGTTTTTACCCTTAAAAAACAAACAGCTCACATCAACATGAAAAAGAATTTGAAGTAGACGGTTAGAAGCGCCTAATTCCCAATTTTTATGTAAATCGATGCAGGACAAAAAAATTGCGAGGTTTTGCCATTTTTTAGCTTCATTAGCGGGATTATAATTATGTATCATTAAATCGTTCTAATTTGTCCAAAAAATTTTTTTTTGTAAATCTCATAAGGGGTGGTTATTTAAAGGTTAAGTTTTGGTAGTTAAATATTTATTATACTGTAAACTGTTAAAATATATTTTTTTCTACAATAAAAGCGTTATTAAATAATTTTAAAATGAAAAAAACAATTTTTTTTGTAATTTTGTTACTAAGGGTGATTTTTAAGGGTTGAAACGTTACAAATATAATATTGGATATAACTCATAACATGAAAATAGATTTATTTTACATATTTAGCTATGATTTTAATTTACATAAGGTCTAATTCTATGGTTTTTTAATTTTTTAGCATAAGGGGTGGTTTTTACCCCCTAAAAATAAAAATCACACCCTAAGCATATATAAACTTTGATCTAAAGGGTAAAAGCACCTTAATTCCAAATCTTCATAAAAATTGAAACTGTACAAAAAAATCCGGAGGTCAAACACCTTTTTTCTCCCCATCAACTGTACTAATATACATTTTCGGCAATCGTTTCACCCAAAAACAAGAGGTTAATTAACCTTAAAGAAACATATTTATTCTAGTAAAAGTTCATAAGTATTACCAGTTAAAAATATTCGTAGTGGTTAACTAAATGATTGCCACCCTGTATACGTAAAAACAAAAATTTTACTTTAATAAATGAAAACAAATATTATCTTTTAAGGTGTCGCTAATTTAAATATATGTTTATAAAAAAGCCCAAATAAAAGATTTTATAGAATTAGGAATAAATAGTGCTTTGCTTTTAAAATTCCAATTCCTATGGAAATTTTAAAAAACGGACGAAATCACAAACATCTCTTTAAACCACTAGATACAGTGTGGTTAAGTGCATGTTTTTAAACTTACATGCAACGCTTATTCTTCGTCTATCCTGATCCGTTCCCCCGGGAAAGCGGGGATTATCCGCCCGGCAAACGAGAATTTTACCGTCATCCTCAGCAGTGACGGTCAGGGTCAGGATACTGGCTGTAAACGAGCTCGTTTCTTCTTCCTAAAAACAGATTATTTAAATTGAATCAGTTAAAAAAAGATTTAGGACAACCTACCAAGTGTTTAACCATAAAACATTTAAATTGTTAAAAATGTGAAGTTCGCTTTTTTACGATTTTAAACTCTTTATAGCGTAAACAATCTTAAAGTACTTTAGTTAAAAAATGTAAAAGATATAATTTGTTCGTAAAAGTTTTGGGCAAAACTTTTACAAACGTCACACCAGTGAATTATAAAATAAAATAAAATAAAATCTACTTTCTGGTCATGTGTTACATTTTAAGGTTTTTGACCAAATTAGTAAAATTTATGTATCTCGTATACTGAAATCCGTCTTTTCATAAAGATTCTAGTTTTTTTGTTATCTTGGGACAGTCCAGGAAGCCTAAGGCCTAAGCACTAACGTACCGTAGGTGTCTGAAGTGTGGTTATAAGAAGTTTATTCACACGAGAATTATTTTTTTAGAAATTTGGGGAAAAAGGAAAAACTTCTGCGGGTAGCAGGTTTCATAGTCTGGACACTCTAGGAATGAAAACAAACAAAGTGGGAAGTTCGGGGCTTCTTAAGTTGGGCTGTAAAAGGATGCACAAAAGTGGCACTACATGTTGGTGTTGAGGAGTAATTTTACTGGCTAACTCTTTGGAGCAAGGTGGGCAAGAGAAGAAAGCATTTCTGTAAGTGTGAGATCATTAACAAGACGATCAGCTCTTCTCTGGTGAAGTAAAAAATGCTAAGTGTTGAAGGAGACACTATTTCCCAGACGTGAGAACAATGTTCTAAAAAGGGTCTAATCTGGGATGCATACAGAGTATACAGATTAGAAGGAAAGAAACACGTTATGACTTGAAAAAGGAATCCAAGCTTTTTTGTAAGCTGCTGATGCTATGGATGTAACGTGCTTGTGCCACTTAAGGTTATTTTTAAAAGTGCCACCCACGAGATTAAACGATTCTCTGTTCCGTAGAACTTGGCCGCTCATGAGCCGCTCGAATGAGCATTGGCTGACATTTTTCGCGATAGCGAATATGACTGTGTTCTGGGGGCGTTAAAAAAATAGTCACTTTATAAAGTGTTGGTTACACTAGATGCCGGCACTTCATGAAAAGACTAGGATCTTCAATACTCAGTGACTACGACCTATACATTTTAGTAGGTATATTAGATTTAAGTTAAAACTTATTCACTTTTTCACTGAGCATTAACCAAAATGCAGGTTACACCATATATTTGTGAGTGTTTAGTTACATGCTAGCGCTCACCTGTACCTAAATCTTAAGGCTATTACAACATTTTTATTGTTGCTTCAGGGCAGTATCTAGGTATGGTCGCGCTCTTGGCGAGGCTTAACATATGCGCTCCCCCCACACACAGTTGGATTTGGAAAGTATGAAATACTCTTCAACAAAAAACGGGAATTTCGTGGGTTATTCCCCGAAAATTTCACAAAATTAAAGTGCAAAGCTGTTGGTTTAAAGTTTTTTGGATCAAAAATGTCGTTCTTTAAAATACCATATTTGTGGTGAAATTTTTATTAAATTCTATATTTTTTTACATAAAAATATCAATTTAACAAAAATAAATTAAATTTGTAGGTATCTGTTTAAAAAAGGTGGAATGTAAATTAACTATACATCGTTATTTGCAGATAATAAACTTATAAATGATTAAATAATTTTTCTTAACAATAAAATCATAGTTACAGGCCTACTAAAACGTAACATTTATAATTTAATAAATTTAATAATATGCAGCAAAAAAAAATTGTACTGCCCCCAATTTATAAAATACCAATTTATTCGCAAGCGAGATTTACATTCTCGCTGTAGGTATCAGGTTTAGTTGATATTTTATTAATAATTTATAAAGTTACTCAGTCTTCATATATTAAATAAGTTGAAAATTTGTTATAAAATTGTTCTTTTGTAATTAAGTTGTTTGATTAATTTTGTCAATAAAAAGTAATAATAATATGACTACGGAACTGACAACTGATGAAAAAATTGTTTTTTTCATAGCCGATTTTGTGCCCCCAGGTAGCTGCGCCCTTAGCGGGAGCCCATCCGCCCGCCAAGGGCTACAGTGTCCAACTTCAGGTTGTAGAAGACGATGTCCAAAAGTTCAGTTACCCGCGGCTGTTCCCAGTCAAGGTAGTATTTTTAGGATTATAAATAGCAATAGCTTTCTGTAATTGTACTTGCTTCTCTAATTAGTTTTCTTATATGGGCACAATTTTTAAGAAACGAAAGTAGTTAAATTTAACTTTTAAAAATAGAATAATTTAAGAAAACTTCAAATTTATAGAAGCAAAAACCATAGACGTAAGAGAACAATAGACGGTACATAAAACTAGAGGCATAATATTTTTCAAAATATAATGTACAAGGTTATCTATTTTAAAGTAAACAGGGCATTATTTTTGAACTTTCCTGTACTTTTTTAAAAAACGATTATAGCCATTTCGTGTATTTTTTTCGTAGAACCCGCCACCATATTTAATATTATAATAACATTTTTTATTGAAATTATGCATCTGATTTTAACTTAATTCGTACGTTTTGCTTTGCGTCTTACTTAATTAACCTACACAGTTTTTTCAACCTAAATAAGTTTACGTTTTGAGACTGTTGTAATGGGTTGTTTGTTTATTCCCGGTACTGATGTTTAAGGAATAATAAAAATTAAAAAGGCATTTATGTCGTATTTTATTGATCTGATTTTTATATAAACTGATCCTAAAATTAATCAAACGCATATTTAGCAAGTTTCCCGCCATAAGTATTGCTCGCTTGTCACTTTGGGAGTACCGTCTACCAAAACTTACGTGCACCAATTACCTATATATCTTGAAAGACGGTGTCTCTCTTTCTAGGTTGCCGTGTAAAGCAAAATTTTCTATTGGGTAAATTCCTAGCGAGGGACAACAGCGACTAATACATAAAGAAAAGGAAAACAATTTTCGTTTCATTTGAGGCGGATGTTCTGAATAGGGTATTTTCACTCAACTGATATTGATAATGTTGTGTGTAAAAATTAAAAGTAGAAACACAATTAAGCAAAACCTGCTAAATAACACGGAAAAATACAAACCCCTTACTTTTCTATTTAAGGTTTAATTATCATTGTAATTTAAATAGCCCGCCACTCCCCTAACCAATCAAATTCAACATGGATGCCGTCTGTTTAGGAACTATCGATATCGACAATCGTATCGATTTTAACGAAATGCTAAAAATGCAGAAATGCTTTTTTAGACTTTACACTAAAACACAGCCAGACTACCTAAATAGTTTCAATTGGAATAAAACATAAAAACTTACATCAAAATGGTTTTCACAACAATAATAGGCATGTCCTTTGGGCATTTTCTCAATACCTACAGCAGCACACCGGAGGCTTTTTCTCCTATCCTCTTGTTTTGGAAGAGAAAAAAATATTTTTAGGATCCTAAACTCGGCCGGCTTCTGGTTTCGCAAATAATAACAATACACTTTTTTTCATTTTAAATAAAATAACGGAAATTTACTCGTAAAAAGGGTTCATATCAAAGAAAGTTTGGCGATAATAATAACTATAGTAATAAATTGGAATATTTGGAAAGAACACACACTATTTACAAATTAGAAATTATTAATAAATATTAGAGGTTACAGGTTATACAAGTTGACAATATGACAATTGACAGGGAACGCCAACTTAGTAGTGTTGCGCATATCGATATTTGATAAACTGAGCGTATCCAGACCAACAAAAAAGCTGACAACAAAGCAGAAATTCCACCAATAGAAAATTTAGGGCCGTGACGTCACGGGCCTACAAAATTCAAACTTAAAATTGATTTTTTAAGGCGTTTCCAGAGGCCAAAAAAATCGGAAAAAAATATTTTGGCCTTTGGCACTCAAAGCGGTGTGGCTTTGCAATAAGCTAATAAAAAAAAATCATGAAAAACGCCTATTAGGTAGAAGAGTTGCGCTTCATAAATAAATAAAATAGGCATGCTAGATAAGGAATCAATAAGCACTTTTCAATGCTGCAGCAATGAAAAGTAGCTATTCTGCTATAATTGTATGATTTGTAAAACCATCCAACACAGAAGCTGCCTTGATGAAAAAAAAGTTCTGTTAATGCAAAAAAATATATAAAATTTGCTATGGAAAGTCATGTAAACACTTTACAATGCCAAAGCAAAATAATGGAACCAAATTGACTGGAGAGAGAACTTCAAGATAAAACAAAGCAGATGACCATTATTCTAGACTCAGTTAAAAGAAACACAATTTTATCCATCTATATAATAGATAAGTCCAAAATAAGGGTTTAAGACATGAAAAGAAAACTACTAAAACAAAGTATAAAAGGCGAAGATCAGGCTGAGGCCGGATGGGTAAAAATTGAGCGTCTAGAAAAAAGTAAAGAAATATAATTGACGACCAAAGTACACACCTAAAAAAGATAAAGCAAAAAATACTACTATAATAATTTTCCACAGAAGCGTATAAAGAAATAGAATACAAACAGAAAAAAACGATTAGGGAAAATGAAAGAAATTTGCTTGTACTAGAAGTTGCGCATGAAAGTAAACTGATAATATCATATCAAAGTAAAAAACTAGAAGAAGATGCTAAACCACTTAGACCCCTCACAAAAAAAGTTCATGATTAAATCATTTACGAACTGAAAACTAATGATGATAATAATAATACTGCCTAAAAAAGCAATTAAATGATTTAATAAGCAATAAAAAGTATTCTTAAACAAATAAATGCTAAAACTGGTATCGAACCCAACATAATGTTTTTTTTTTGAAAAACACTGAAACTGATGTTAAACCTCAATAATCAACACAAAAGAATCAGCTACTAATACTAAGTGGCAAAAATGAATATAACTATGGTAAACTATTCAAAATGGCTACAAATAGTTTTTTCGATATAAACTTTCAGTTTGCAAATAATAATAATCTAGATGAAATTATAGCAAATCAGGACACACACAAAATTTTACTAAAAATGACAGTAATTAAGTATTTTTGTCGTCAAATGACCTTAGATAGAAAAGAAACAATACGGATAGCATATTAAAAAATTTAACAGAAAAATTGAGGCATACTAACCTGATAGTTATTGGAATGCCTTGGTGATTCCAATCTTAAAAAATAGTCATATTAATAAACCTGAGGATCACCAACCTATCTCGAAATTATCTGTGGTCTATGAAAAGATCATGAAAAAGCAGATAGTTCAATATTTGGAAGCAAACAACCTTTATAATCCTTATCAGTTTGCTTTTGGGGTGCGGAGTTTAATGAGAGATGCTATACCATATTCTGCGATCTTAGCAAGGCATTAGAAATTGTAATGCACGACGCTTTGCGGAGAAGGTTTGTGGCCTACTCCTTTTAATCTTAACTATAGGGCTTCTGAGGTATTAGTTATCAACAAAAAAACAATATGGGGTGCTCAGGAGCGAGGTTTCGCAGGGTTCAATTCTTGGCCTAATTTAATTTCTAATATACATACAAAAATGTTAAGTCTGTAAGTACAGCTAAATGAACATTTTATGCTGACGAGACCACTTTACAGTACACAGTATCAGCTAGAGACCTTGTCTAACTTAAGGCAAATACAATGGATTTGAAAGCTCGAGCAAGTGAATGGTTTGTAGTAAATCAGCTGATACTAAAAGTTACAAAAACAGAAATAATGAAGTCCTCCCTTGGATGTCTTGACGATATCCCCACGAGCCCGATATCTGTCAAATTCCTGGGAATTTAACTGGACCCAAATTAAACAGGGTGTGAACATGGAAACTGCTTGCCAAATCTTTGACTAGAATGGTCAGAGTGGTTTTAAAGAAACTGCCTAATCTATCTACATTGAATTAGCACTTCGAAAGAGGACTGTCGTTCTAAGGCCACATTAAATTGGAAACAATAGTGTTTTTTGGGCTTTAGCTTAGTTAGACGGGGTAGTACCGAAGCCGGTGATTGCTTTGTAGAAAAGATATAACAGGTTGGGAATGAAAAATAAAGCAGGAGCAACAAAGTTAAGAATCATCAGATGTGTTTAGACCACTATTGTGTGTTGTTTGGATTTTATATCAAACAGAAGTTAATGAGAGTTGAGTTCAGAGATAGTAAATAAAACATAAAGCCCCAGGGCTGGGACTCTGTAAAAATATAAGGAAAGAGAATGTCAAAATAGGGATCACATGTTCTTGTTGCATTTAAAGGTAACTCATAAGTTTGTCACTGTTTTGAAAGAGATAGAGAAAAGGAATGTCAAAAAATTTGCTTACAGGATCGGGCCTCTGGAGGCAATGCCGCGTATGTTAAAAGGTGCCGTAAGTTTTAGTGTTTTTAAAACATTAACGAATAATAAAGAGGATCTTTTTACAAAATAAAAGTTACATTGTAAATCGTAGAATCAAACACCCTAAAGAAAATGTATAATTAACAAATTAAGATATTTAAGTTATTTTTATAGCCTACTTAAGTAGATTTAGCATTAAAAAATGTTAAACTTAAAATTATTACTTGCATTTTTGGTAAAGTTTATTATAAAGAATGTTTTAGCTAAGCATAATAAATTCTTATTACACCGCTTTCTATAACAAAACGTATTACAAAAGTAATAAAAATAATCATAAATTAGAAAATATTTTAGATTTAAAATATATTTAAGTAATCAATAAAACTAAAATCTTTAAAGGAGTTACCTTAAAAAGTATCTTTAAAAAAACCGTAAACCATTATCTGTTATAAATTAAACATATTTGGTTTGATCACCAGCCATAAATATATTAAAAATAACGTAATATATAATGTCAAATATTGACTTTTACATAGCAATAGTTATTTTTTTATTTTTAACATAATAAAAATATTCTAGTTAAGAAATTAATTGAAACTTAAAGATAACATGCTTTTAAGGTTTTGAATATCTAACCCTTATAGGCAATATATAACAAGCTAAAAAATATACCTTTTTTTTATTTATGGTTCGCTTTAATAGATATATATTATAATTTCATACCAACACCAAAAAAATACAAATTTGCAATTTGCAATAATGCCATACCACAGAAATTCGTTAAAAGTTTAATTTAAATTTTAAGAAACATTTTGCAAACTACTAACTTTGTTAAACCTTTTTAGCATATAACTTATTTTTAGGCTTGTACTACGGAAGAAAATTATGATTAAAAAATATAATTAAGTTAAGAGTCTTAAATGGTAGTAAATTTTATTAAAAAGAACTTGTTAGTGTCCTTAAAGTAGGTGTAATAAATCATATTCTATTTTTTAAATTCCTAATTTGCCATAAGGTAGTGTATAATTTATTAATAATATAAATTACATGCGACCACCTTTTAACTTTATTTTTTAATACATTTTTTTGATATACCCCTGACGTCCATGTAACCAACTTATTTAAATCTAAAAGGGTTTAATTTAGCCGACAAAGAGAGCTAAAAAAATATATCGGTTTATGTTAAATAAAAAAAAACACGCTTGTTAATATTTATTTTCGTAATATCATTAGCATAAGTGAACATTAAGTATAATTTTTTAAAATCAGCCCTACAGCAACTAAAATATGTTTACAAGATAACTAAATATAATTAGATTTTTTTATCCCTTGACTGTTTTTTAGGGTTGGTATAGTAAAATAACGTAAACAATCAAGAAAGTGAACATAAGACATAAAAACGACTTTGTTTACACTTTTTTTTTAAACTACAATAATACTAAAGATCTGTTTTTAATCTTTTTTATCTTTATTTTTATTAGTACTTGCTTTGGACTTTTTTACACGTAAAATACATTGCTGTAAATATTCAAAGACAAGTACTGACAGTTTAGCTGGTAGATACTACCTTATCTAACTATTTTTGGAAAGATATCAAAATATATCTTTTATTGCGATTAAAAGATTACTTTTTCGAAGTGTTAATATATCGGAAAGTTCTCTTTTGTTTTATCTTTCTCCCATTACTCATCTAAACTACATTCCGTATTTCTACCAGGTATGTTGCAAACTAAACTAAAATCTAATAAATCCTAAAAGCATCTCAAACTAAAAAGTTGACCTTACTAGAGATAGAACTGCGCTGAAATATCGAAGTTCTTTATTAGTTTTATCACCTAATTACTACAGGGTCAGAACACACGCGTTAGCTAAATGGGCTAAAATGAATTATCCCTAGTTTGTTAGAGGTAAAAAGAGTAAAAGCAAAGGATAAATTAATGCACTACTAACGAAATTTGTTTTGTCTTTGTCTTCACGAAGCTTTAATAAAACTTCGAAACGGAGCAAGCTTTTAAAAGTTTGTTTCTGTTTCTACATAACAATATCAAATCAGGTGCTTTTTAGGTTTCCATTATATTAATGTAAACTTTTTGCACTACCGAAGTATGGAATAACATAAAAATATGAAATAACACTTAACTTGTATTATCGGCAGATCTTCATAAAAAGTAATTAATTTAAGAATTTATAATATTATTGGAATACAGTGTACTTTTTTTAAATGTGTATTTTTGTGGGCAAGTCAGTAAACTAGGAAATTTTTAGTTATTAGCAATAGGGCAAAATATTAAAGCGTATGGTACGCATGCTAACTATTAGAGGCATTTTACTAATTAGGTGTCCATATAGCAATTTTAAATGTTTAAATAATTATCTTAACCTAATATAATAAAATTTTTTATAAAAAAGTACACGTTGATCATTTATAATGTCCCTCCTCTTAACTTTTTTGTTTTTCGCACTAACAAAAATGTTAAATACAAAAGTTGTACAGAATAATGTAAGCTATTTGCAAGATGTATTTATATATACGGGGTATTGCAAAAATGCGTGACAGGTTAAAGTTATATTTTTTTAAATAAAACACCCTGTATACTGCAAGTTTTTTTAATCTTCTTAAAATTCTTAAATATCATGTCCTATATATAAATGTAATAGTTTTTAAAATATTTGCATTTTTTCCAAAGCAGCCACATTCAAACATAAATATTATAGATTTTAGTTCTTAGATGGCCGTTAATAATTAGGCGGTCGCGAAGAAACAAGTTTTGTTTATTACTGACAGTTACAGATTTAGTAAATAATCATATTTAGTTAATGAAATATTTTTTCGATAAAAATGCCTTATTCAGAAAGGGAAAAACAATTAATTTTTCAAATATTTATTAAAACAAATAATAGCGTTAAATTGGCTCAAAGGAAACTCCGCAGAATCAACCCCCGGATGCACGTTCCAGACAAACAAAAATTTTATCGAATCTATGGAAAATTTCAACAAACATCCAGTCTAGCGAAAAAGAAGAGAACAATGAAAAGAAATGAAAACAGTGATTTAAATATACTACTAAAAGTTGAAGAAAATCCAAACATTTCTATAAGAAAAATATCGAAAAGTTTAAAAGAATATCTTGATGATTCAAAAAATACCTCTTATGGGAGAATTCAAAATACTCTTAATAAAACAGGGTTTAAACCTTTCAAAATTAGGCCTACAACAAAATTAACGCCGAGACACCGAGGAAAAAGGGTAGGATTTTACCGAACTATGTAAGAAAAAATAAATTTGAATAATAGTTACTTGAAAAATGTATTTTGGACTGACGAGTCAACATTTGCAACTAGTAGTATGATAAACAGAAAAAATACTAGACACTGGGCCACAGTAAATCCCCACCGCTATAGGGAATTTTAATTTTAAGGTCGCCCAACTGTCAATGTATGATGTGCTATTTTAAATAACAGAATAATAGGTCCATTTCTTTAACGTTTCCTCAAACGGAAATAGTTTTTTGAATTTTCTCCAGCAAGAACTAGATGACTATTTTGATGAGCTCCCGTTGGAACAAGAGAGAAACATCGTCTTCCAACAAGATGGCGCCCCTCCTTACAGTGTAGTAACTGTTACAAATTTTTTAAACCAAAGGTTTAATGAATGGATTGGAAGGGATGCACCAATAAAATGGCCACCTAACAGCCCTGACTTGACGCCGATGGATGCATTTTAATGGGGAACGCTAAAAAATCGAGTGAATGCAAATACCGTTGAAAACAGTGAACATTTTAAAGAACTTCTTAGAATGGAAATTAAAATCCCGAATGAAGATTATAGCCAATCTATCACTGCCGCAGTAGAAAGGTTACGAAGAACTTATATCAAATGCATTGAAGAAAACGAGGACCCAGTTGAGCAATTTAATTTGTAAAAACTACATGTTTTCTTGTGTCTTTGTTTTAGATATTAAATTGTTTTCAATTTTGTTTCTTACTCTAAAATAAGAATACTGATATTTTGTGTATCGAAAAAATATTTGAATTTTCTTTAGCTTTAGTAGTATATTTAAATCACTATTTTCATCTCTTTCCACTGCTTAACGCTATTATTTGTTTTAATAAATGTTTGAAAAATTAATGGTTTTTCCCTTTCTAAATAAGGCTTTTATATTGAAAAAATATTTCATTAAATAAATCTAATTATTTACTAAATCTGTAACTATCAGTAATATACAAAAATGTTGTTTCTTCGTGACCGCCCAATTGACGGCCACCTAAGAACTAAAATCTAGAATATTTACTTTTGAATATAGCTGCTTTGTTAAAATGGGAATATTTTAAAAACTATAACATTTAGATATAGGACATGTTATTTAAAAAAATATTTAGAATATATAGAAGATTCTTTTTTTTTTTATCTTTATGACAACTCACGAAGGATTATTATATATGTATATTATATCCTACGGATTATATATACATATATAAACCTAAGTACCAAAGTACCGTGAGTGTCGGGTTTTTCCGGTGTTTAACCCATTTCTTCCCCAGTTGTTCCGTCAACGTTGTCCAAGCACTGAAACATGCAAATGTTGCATTTCACAGCACCTTTTAGACAACGTTATTTTAAATAACTACTACCTAAATATGTCTGCCCGGCGGGGCTAGGATTCGAACCCGGATCGCCGGCGCGGCGAGCCAAGGCTCTGACCACTACGCTACCGGACAAACAATTGACAATATATAGGGTGATTCATTTAAAAACATATAACTTTAACCTGTCACGCATTTTCGCAACTTCCCGTATATATATTTAATATATCCTGCAAATAGCATATATAATTTTCTACAACTTTTGTATTTAAGATTTTTGTCTAATGCGAAAAACAAAAAAGTTAAAAGGGGGGACATTATAAATGATCACCGTGTACAAATAAATCTCGAAGCACGCTAACAGTATAAATATGGTAAGGGAAAGTAAAAACTATAATTCAATATTATTAGAAACTGCTTTCAACCAACTTTAGATTTCTGACCACATTTAAATGGGTTATTAACTAATAAACAAGTTCTATATCTTTCATTAACCTGGACCCTGTGGCAAATCAGCCGATTAAGTTCTTAATATGTCGTAACTTAGTTAGTTAACGGTATAGTAGCATACCTCTTATAGTCATAAAAGAGATAAAACTAATTACCATAGTTGTTTCGAGTTATGTAAGACTAAATAGTCCATTCTCGAAAATCGCATTTGCTATTTAGTGACCCGATAAATATAATAGTGATGACTGCATGTTTAAAATACAAGAATATATATATATATATATATATATATATATATATATTTTATATATATATATATATATATATATATATATATATATATATATATATATATATATATATATATATATATATATATATATATATATATATATATATATATATATATATATATATATATATATATATATATATATATATATATATATATATATATATATATATATATATATATATATATATATATATATATATAAAACTTACTGTCGAGTGAATTTTTTGGGTAAATATCAGAGTCTAATTAAATTTTTGTCACTGAAATGCCCTAGTTAAACTTTCTGAGGGTAAAAAAAACATAGTGATTAAATAAAATATATTTATTACATAACGGGTGAAAATCAACCCCACTTTTATAGGTGGTACATTTAATGTCATTACATGTCTAAAGAAACATGCTTACCATACTAAAATTTGACAGAAATATTATTTGGAAAAAGTTTTTCTTTTAAAGAATTTACCAGTACGAGGATAATATTAAAAAGTCCTTAGAATTACATGATAATCTTTAAGACGGCGCATAGCTTTAATAAAAACTTTGTGTCAGACATAAGAGTATGGAACGGCGACGGAAATGTTAAACATGTTAAAATTATAAAATGTGTATCATATTTAAACAGTACGCTTTTAAATCAAACCAAAGTTGGCGCAAACTTTGTTTTAGTAAAGGCGTTGATTTAAAAATTTTGGAAGTTTAGAATAGTCCGGTTTTGCCTTTCTCAAGAATATCACAGAAATACCATAATTACGTCAGTTATGAAAATATAATTTTTATTATTTATTTTAAATTATTTTTAAACCATTTAACAAAATTGAAAATGTAATTTTAAATATTTTTTGGTTTAAGGAAGATACTTTTTTCCTGTTTGGCCAAGTTCCAGGCCAAGTAATCTTCGGAAGATTAGGAAGATAAAATTGTTTTCGTTACTAAGAACGAGTCACCTTGTTAACCATTTACTCAAAATAAGTCATCTAATTACTTTGTGTTTAGTTAATAGTAATAAAAAAGTCTACAGTAATTTTTTCCGCGTTTAGTTTTCCGGTAAGGCGTTTATTATGTATCGGTACCAAGATTATGACAAAAGTTTTACTCAAATATTTAATATGTATAGATATGTGAAAGGTGTGGACCGTCATGTATAAAAGGTGTATTTATTCTAAAGAGAGTGTTACTAATAAAGCTAATTTGCAAAGTCATCAAAAGGAATCAGGTCCTACTAGAGTGGATGGTGTACATAATGATTCAGTTGTTACAAGAAGGGCAAATTTGTTTTACACTAACGCTTGACCGTTCATAAATGTGCGGCTAGTGACGATCAAGTAGGCGAACAATCAGCAAAGAAGCGCAAGATGGACCACGGCGGGATGGAACCCCGGGTATCCAAAATTGAGTAAGAGCGTTGTCAAGACTCAAACACCTGGTACAAAAAAAGCAAATTGGGTTTACAATACCTCGCTCGAACCTTCTTAAAAGTGCGGTTACAGAAGTCAACGAAGAATATGTGAAAATGATAACTTCGACTCTTAAAAATAGAATTGTATCGTTTACGTTGTTACCCTCTAGAAAACAAGTTTCTGACGAATTATTTAACGAAGTTAAGCAAAAGTTCGTCAAACTGATCGCGAAACAGATAGCCGAACACATGTCATGTCAGGATCAACGTGGAACTATTAAGACAGTGCCTCCTGCAAACAAAGAAAACGACTGAGACCAAATCTTTATAATAAAAATAGGAAAATAACTTTAATCACGGACCCAAGTAAAGTTTATGACGCGTTTTTGTCCAATACTAAAGAAAAAGTCTTTATTTTTACTGAGAATTAATCAGGAGGGACTTTGAAAAAAATTTCGGGTCCTGAGGTCAACGTGAACAAGAATTACCCATTCAGGCTTCTTATACTACATTCTTTTGCCCAAGATATTAGCGATTAATTAGACGATAGTTAACATGACAAATTTGACGATCAGTTTTGCTTTGCGTGGAGTATCGTGAGTGCTCTGCAACCCGTTGAAGAGTTCGCTTACAGATTGTGCTTGTACCCAAATTTCGCCAACATGCTCAATTTGGAGGGTCTGGAGTTTCCGCTAAAGTTGAAAAACATTGCGAATTCAAACAGTGAAATCGAATTTCCGTAAACATTAACGGGTTAGAAAGTCTTTATATAAAGAAAACAAACTCAAGTACGAGGTGGTCGGTCACTTTTATTACGCGACCAAGAAACTCCCGATACACCTGAATCGGTTGATTCTCAGTAAGGGTACTAACAATTACTGTTGTTGGATAAAGAACACGTCCAGGTTAATGTCATCCCAAGTAAACAAAGAAAATTATAAAAAATATTTTGTGATGGTTGTTTCGTTTATTTTAGCTCAGAAAAAAAGTTTAAAGGCTTTTCGCTGCATCTGAAAAGCCAGGATTTTAAACCGATCTTCTCAAATCTGTTGTGCCCATGTTACCTTTGATAGTCAAAGAGTGGGTTAATTTTTGAAACAGTACCAAATGTCACATTTGTAACAAAAACTTTGGAAAAGAAATTTTGGGATCGCCATCACTTAACAGGGAAATTCCAAGGGTCTGCACGTGCTACTTGTAATTTAAACTATAAGTTGCTCAAGTTTGTTTTAATATTTGTCCACAACCTAACTGGCTATGACTGTTATTTTTTTAATAAACAGCTGTGTTGGAAAAAGGAAGTTGACGTCATTTCTCAAAAGAAATAAAAATACATCTCGATCACTAGATCCAATTTGGCGGATCAAATAAAAGAATAAATAGGCAAGGAACGGTGGGTACACGTAAAACGCTTTTATATTCTTTTCATGTTGTTAGGCTCCTGAAACACCAAGTAAGAGCTTAAAAACCGACCAAGGTCTGGAAATAAAAATGCGTTAAGGAAACTTTACTAGTTGAGAAGAATTCAGAAAAAAAAGTGTTTACCCATGTTGTAACGTTGATTCAATAGAGAAATTATAGAATGAGTGTCTTTCAGGTCTCGATCTTTTTTACGATGAACTTAAAGACGAACTTTTTGCTTTGTCCGACTACGACAGAGCGATCAAGTGTGAAATTTAATGAAATACATGAAAATATACTTTCTGTTCGCTGTTCTTATTCTGATGGACTTTTTAGAAGTCTTTTGGACATTTATTTTAGACTTGTATAAAATGGATCCCTCGCAGTATTGTACTTCGCCGGGCATAAATTGGCACGCTATATAACGAATCACTGGAGTTTAATTGAGGTTAATAATAAATATTAACATTGTAAATTTTTTTGGAACAATTTTTAAGGTGGTATCTGCCACAGTAGTGTTCAAATAGCGGAAGCCAATAATTCCTACTTGCCACATTTCGATTTTTTAAAACCAACTTCGTTTTGATGTATTTAGATGCAACCAATCTGTACAAACATGGTATGCATTTGCAGGAAAAACAAAATAAACTACTTTGGCCAAATTTTTTGACAAATAAATTAAAATTCACCCAACCCCTTCAATAAAAAAATGTTCCACATATACCAATTTAAAAGGGGTGCTTGGGAAGAAAACAGGCTTGCGAGTTAAAGGCCAGCCAGAAACAGCAAGTTGAAAAAAAGATACCTCAAAAACTAATGATAATAACGCCCCATATTTTCTTACGGTAAATCGGTTTTTAATAAGAGGGTTGAATCCGGTTTTTTAAGATTTACCTGAAAATGCATCACCGGGGCAAAAATTTTAGTTTTCGGTAAAAAGAAAGGAGCGGAGGAGTTAATCGCTAAACCGAATTTTAAAAACTGTTCAGTGTTTACCAAAATTCTCGTTGCCCCTTTACTATAAAAGTTAAGGGTAATTTTTAACAAACACGTATATACTGAATTTGCGGTTCTAGAATTATCGAAGTTATCTACGATTTTTACTACAACTTTATTTACAGCAAGTACGGAGATAAAGCAGTTCTATTACTTAGTTTTGCTTCTCATCCAAGGGGTTCCTTCTCTATTGATGGGTTTTTGTGTGTTCTTTAGAATTTCGTCAATTTAGTTCACATTACCAACTTCCCGGGATAAACTATGATAGTTTTTAGACTAAGTTACTATTTTTTCAGCTTTAGCGGATGAAAGACCATTATTAAATAAAGATTTGGACCAAAAACTTAAAAGCTCATATCCATTGACAGTTTTAATTCTTTTGAAATGTAGCAAAAAAAAAGAGTTAAAACTTTAAATTTAAATGAAAAAAGCTGATTTCTTCTGGGGCATGGATTTTAGAGTAAAAAATATGCAAATAACGGTTATAGTTATCCCTACTTCTATTAGTCAGACCTTTACATTAATTTGTCCTTGTTTACCGTTTATGCAAATTAGCTAGGTCGATGAGCCACCTAAGCTTAAAAGTCATCCCCTCTACTTTTAAAGCATATATTTAACAAATATTGGAGAGAAAGAACAGTTTAAAATAAGGTGCTTTTATCAAGGAGTTTATTTATTAACTAAATAATACTCATTTCAAATGGATGCGCCTTGGATATTCTCTGGAAAGAAAATATAAACTGGTGATTTAACATGGTGGTTTCAAAAATAATCAAACAGTTTTTTTTTAAGGAAGATCCGTGGATTTTCTTACTTATTAATCAGGAAATCATAATAAGTTTTCTTTACTTTAAAAACTTTGGTTGGCAACCCATGCAAGGCAACGGTTACGAGATTCACTTCGTTTTTATCAACGTGTAGAGAAGTATCAAGATAAGTCCAGGTGACAGTAAAAAAATGAAATTCTTGACCGGTAAAACAATACACGACTTAATCAACATTATAAATTTGGTAAACTCCATTACCGGTTTTAAAGAAAAGTAACGTAAGTAGTTTGCTTTTTTTATTCTTTCACGTAAACCTAATCGACATTTTCGGTCAGATTGTTCATAATGTCGCCAAATTTGTGAACCGGGGTATATCCTTCCTTCCAGGAAGTACGTACCATGATGATTTTTTATAAACCGAAGAGCTTGTTCGTGCAAAAAGGGTTGTAGTTGATTCAGCTTAAAAGGCAGTTTAAACACATAGTGGCAGATTTTTCTTCCATCATAAGCTGCTAACTCCCTGGGAACAAATTTGTTATTTATAATTTTGAATCCTTGAATGTCCATAATAAGTAACTTTATATTTTTTACTTGCGAATTTCCGTTTTTAACCTCATCCGTTCGTTGTTTTTTCTGTTTGGAGTTTGCAGACGTTTCGCCAAAATTTCATTTGGCTTTTTCGATGCTGATAGCTTCGAGGTCAATTGCTAACTGTTAGCAATTGATATAGCAATATTATATATATATATATATATATATATATATATATATATATATATATATATATATATATATATATATATATATATATATATATATATAATATAAATATAATATATATATATATATATATATATATATATATATATATATATATATATATATATATATATATATATATATATATATATATATATATATATATATATAATATATACTAATATATAATATATATAAAAATAGGGGGATGCGCCTTTTAATATTATTGTGGCCTGAATAGAAACTTTTTTTGCTGAGAGTTTATTATTTTCCCTTCCTCAGGACTAACTAAAAATAAAGTTTTTTACAATTAGAAAAACTAACCTAAAAACCTTAAAAGATTGAACTCACCAAAGTGGGTTGCTATGTGGAAACAAGCAATATCCATGCGGATAATCAAGATTTATCTCCATATGTATGTTAAAAACTACATCTTTAAGGAAAAATTCATTTAAAACTTAAAGAGAACGAAATGGGAACACGCAGAAAACGCGGTTAAAAGTTCTGACGAAGTGATCGAATGTATAAAACTATCCGAATGGATCACCGACATTCGTTACTCGAAAACTTCAATTAGAGAGGGATGCGAGATTAATGACATGTGAAAGAAAGGACATATCTTGTTATTTCTACAGCGCAGGATCTATATAATAATCTAGGAACTGTTCCACAGTCAGTACCTGACTGAGTAAATTTATTTATGCTCTTTTAATTTTTATTTTAAGAAATTAGTATTAAAAGTATGCCAAGACATGTGGAAAACGGTGAAACACCTAGCACTTCCCGTCATTTTCTTTTATTAGTGGTTTGACTTTTCTTTAGTATAAAACTTTTAATTTTAGAAGAAAATAGGTATGAAAATGACTACAGAAAGGGAAAGGAGGAAACACCGTCTCCCAAACGTCAAGGAAAACAAATTATTGAGAATTTTAGAAAGAATTATTCGTCAGGAGCTGGACAGTCAATTAAGCTACGATATTTTCTTGTTCTAACCGTAATAGATAACTGTAAACCGTGCTAAGATCTGAGATGTCACTTTTCTTATTGAGAACGTTGGATTCCAGATTTATATGGACCATTTTTAGGAATAGTCTTTTATGATATGAATTGACATTTTCTAAGATCTCAGCTTGATCCCAGTCAATTTGGTGATCATCAACCAAGACATGTTCCGCTAAAGCACATGAATGAACTCCTCGCCTACAATCACTTTTGTGGGAATGATGCGGCCTTTAAATTTCTAGATGTCTGTCCAACATATGACTTGTTACAATTTTTACATGGTATTTTATACAATGCCGAACCTCATCATCTGTCAGGGAGATTTAGTTTTAGAATAAATTTGAGAAACAGTTTTGAGTTGTCTTTTCGCTATCTTTATATCTGATTGTTTGAAAATGTTAGTTAATTTATCTGTTAGATGTTTCAATATATGGTAAAGAAAAATACAGTTGTGTTTGTGAGTTATTTACATTTAAATTGCTGATATTAGTGTTGTTTGAGTTACTTATATAAGAAGATAAAGTTAATGGTTGTGAAGGTCCGTCATGATGTTTTCTGGTATTGCATATTGTGTACTAAAGAGAAATTTATTAATAAGTTTTCGGTAAGAATTCTCCACAAAATGTTTAAGTGTTTTAGAGCTCTATCCCTGTATTGAGTGGTGAGTTAGTTTTACTGCTCTGTTTTTCATTCCTAGGATGAGGTTTATTTTGGTCTTAATCGGATGGTAGGAAAAATAGCTAATAAACCGATTGGAACAATACGGTTTTCGGTACCATTTGGTGCAGGATGTTATCCTGATTCCTAGTTACTAACATGTCTAAGAAAGGAACAGAATTGTGGAGGAAGAGACAGACAATTTGTTCCTTTCTTAGACATGTTAGTAACTAGAATCAGGATAACGTATCTGTGCACCAAATGCCGAAACCGTATTGTTCCAATCGATTTATTTACCGACCAAAATAAACCTCATCCTAGGAACGAAAAACAGAGCAGTAAACAACTCACCCTCAATACAGGGATTAAAAAAATTCTTTTAGTTTAGCCCTTTTTATACAATACCAGAAAAAACAACCCTTTATTAAAATATTCTTTTTATAAGTAACTCAAACAACACTAATATCAGCAATTTGTAAAAAATTAAAAAAACCTAAAATTGACACTAAAAAAAATTAACTAACTTTTCAACAATCGAATAAAGCGAAAAAAACTCAAAGTTTTTCAAATTTATTCTAAAACTAAATCTCCCTGACTTGGGGGGGGTTATAAAATACCATGTAAAAAGAACAAGTCATATTTGGAATTAAAATCTACTAAAAGGTTGAAGAGAGTTCATTCATGGTATAAATAACTGAACCAAATTGACTGGGGGTCATGCTGAGATCTTAGAAAAAAGTCAATTCATTCATAAAAGACTTTCCTTGGGCCCTATAAATCTGGAATCTAACGTTCTCAAAGAAAAATGACATCTCTTTTGGGTTTTACGATTAAATTAAGGAAAAAAGAAAAAACAACTTAATTTTCCCGCTCCTGACGAATAATTCCTGAAAATTCTCAATAATTTTTTTCACTGTTTGAACTTTCTTTTTTCGTCATTTTTTATTTTCTTCAAAAAATTAAAATTTTTTCAAAAAATCAAACCATAAAAAAAAAATTCGGTTTTCCCGCAATGCTGGTACTTTTAATACTAATTTCTTAAAAATTTTAAAAAAAAAAAAAATTACTCAGTCAGGCACTAATTAAAAAGACCCTGCGCTGTTAGAAATAAAAAACTTTTCCACGCCAAATCCCCCCTCCAATTAAGTTTTTCAATTTTAACAGATGATCATCAAAACCCCCAACCTGCGTTTCTCGATGCTAAGTTTTAAATAATTTTTTCCCTAAAGGATTTAACCACAATGGAAAAAACCTTGTTTCCCCATTTTTCGATTCCGGTTAGTTTTTCTAATTGTAAAAAACTTTATTTTAGTTAATTCTGAGGAGGAAAAAAAACCCCGAAATTTTTCATTTTCAAAAAATACCAAATCCACTTTTTCTAGTGTGTGCATCTATGGTTTCATATATATATATATATATATATATATATATATATATATATATATATATATATATATATATATATATATATATATATATATATATATATATATATATATATATATATATATATATATATATATATAAATATATATATATACATATATATATTTTGATTATTTGCTTTTTTGAACCATTAACATATATTTCTTCAATTTAATTTCGGGATTTTTTGGTTCACATTTATTTTGAAAATTAAGGAAAATTTTTAATTTTTCATATTGTTTAATTACAAACGTTTCGGCAAAAGCCTTCATCAGTGTTTATACATCTAAAATTAATATGGCAGTGGTTACTTATAATTATAACTTTTTCTTTTGTGTATTACATAAAATGATTTTTTAAATTTTTACAATAATTATTTTTTTGTTTTTGGCTTCCCCCCTAGGGAAATCTGTCCATTAATAATAAATTTCAAAACACTTATAAACACATACATCTACAAACATTTTAAAATTTTTCAGGACATGCACAATTAAAATTTTTTATTTATACTGAAACGGCAGTAAGCAGTTCCTTCCGTATCCTGAGACAAGATAAAGAGTTCAAAACTTTTTTTTTTTTAATTTACAATTAATGTTAAAAACAGTGTTTTAAAATATAAAGAATAGTATTTGTTTTTTATTTAGCTATGAAGATTAAATAGAAAATAGGTTTTTTAAGAAAAGTTATTATATTATTTGAGTGAAAAAAAAGAGTAGGAAAAATAATTTTGCATGATACGATAAAATGAAATTAATTAATGACGTTGTAGTAATATTGGCTTAGGTTTTTAATATCTGTTTTATCATTTATAGAGTTTTCATGTTTTTTAATGAAAAGCATTTCTAGAAATTCTCTTTTTTATGATTATAAGTAACCTCTCCCATATTAATTTTAGATGTATAAACACTGATGAAGGCTTTTGCCGAAACGTTTGTAATTAAACAATATGGAAAAAATTTAAAAATAACCTTTTTAAATTTTTAAAATAAATGTGAACCAAAACCCCAAAGAAAATAAATTGATTAAATATATATATATATATATATATATATATATATATATATATATATATATATATATATATATATATATATATATATATATATATATATATATATATATATATATAGGTTCACGGATGGTAGAATGTATATTTGTATTTTTCCGGTTTACAATCCGTTTGTCAGTATTTTCACGACGTTTCGCCAACACCTCAGTTGGCATTTTCAAGTGATGCTTCCTGGGTGGCTGCTCGACTTGGAGTCCTTTGATCCTTCAGATGTCCTTTATACGGTTGCGCAAGGGTTTTACCTTGGTTCCGATTCATTGGTTGTCATGCTTCGTTGGGTTTGTTGACTCGTTGCCGGGTGTAGTTGGTTTGTTGTCTTTGGCCTTTTTTTGTTTTTAAGTAAAGTTTTCCATATGGTCAGGATGTTTTGTGCATCGTCTCTCTTGGTCAGGTTGTTTGTGTTTTCTATTTCACGTGCTTCTCTAATAAGTCGTGTTCTATGATGTTTTATTGCAGCGATTTGTTTTGTGTCTTGAAAGTTAATGGCGTGTCCAGTCTCTTGGTGGTGTTGGAACAATGCTGATGTTGTTTGTTTGTTCTTTACGCTATTCTTGTGTTCTTGGACTCTGGTGGAAATTCTTTTGTTTGTTTGCCCGATATATTTCTTGTCGCAGTCTCTGCAGGGTATGCTGTACACTCCTTGGTTTTCTAAGGGTATCTTGTCTTTCGGGTTGCCTAGTATGTTGTGAATTGTTGTTTGAGGTTTGTAGCTTGTGCATATGTCATGTTTTCTCAAAATTCTTCCATTTACGTCTGTTAAACCTTTAATGTACGGTAAAGTTGCTTTTGGTTTAGATGTATCTTCCTTGTCCTTGACGAAGCTTCAATGTCAAACCACCGCTGGTTAACGTATGAAATAAACTTTTCTGTAACAACATCTACACTAATCCGGGATCCTCGAAAAACAGATAAGGTACAATACCACGAACGGTAGAGGAACTGCGGTATGTAGAAACTAAAACACCCATAACACACCACGATTTGGAAATATACTCCAATACAATCCAAAACGCAATGCTAAAGGCCTATAAAGGCGCCTGTCCCATGAGGTTGGTCAAGAACGATGGTACCTTGGTGGTGCCAAGAACTAGATCACCTTAAAAAGGATGCCAGGAATGCTTTTAACAAGGCTAAACAACCAAACTCGATGAGCACTGGGAACTGTACAGATCCCTTCTCAAAGAATATTAAAAAGTCATAAGACAAAAACAAAGAGCGGCCTGGACATCCTACCGTGAGAAAATTGAAGATTTTTCTGATTCAGCTAGGCTCCAGAAAGCTCTTAACAAAGATCCATATCAATGTATAGGAAAATTGAAAAACGAGGATGGTTCCTACACAACCAACCTTGAAGAAAGCATCAACTGTCTGGTTGTTACACACTTTCCGGGTTCCACCACTATAAAAATCAGACGCAGAACATGTGGACGTGGATGTAGAGGTGATACCCACAAACGAAGACTGGCAAATAGCCTCAAAAATTATTGATGAAGACAAGGCTCGTTGGACCATCAATGGCTTCTCCCCCTTTAAATCACCAGGACCGGACGACGTATATCCAGCCCTACTTCAGTGGGGAATGGAGGTACTACTTCCGCACTTGGTGGTGATGTTTAGGTCATCACTGGCCCTACGATACATCCCGAAAACCTGGAGAGAAGTAAGAGTTGTCTTCATACCAAAACCTGGGAAGGCTCACATCATTTCCCATGAAAATCATGGAGCGGCTATGCGAAAGATATATCAGAGATGTAGTGATTATCAATAAACCCTTACACCCAAACAAACATGCATACACTACAGGCAGATCAACAGAGACAGCACTTATGCAGTCTCAAAAAAATATCGAAAGATCAATGGACTACAAGGAGTCCGCCTTAGGAGTATTCGTAGACATAGAGGGGCGTTTGACAAAACGACCTTTACCAAAATATCAGACGCACTTGCTGATTATCATACCCCACCAACAGTAAATGGATGGATAATGAATATGCTCTCTAAACGAGTAATAGAAATAAAGGCTGACGATGTTAATGTCATGAGCAAGGAAACAAAAGGCTGTCCGCAGGGAGGAGTACTCTCACCCTTACTATGGAACATGGTTCTAGACAGTCTCTTGCGACGCCTTAACAACGAAAACCTATACACGATAGCATACGAGGATGACGTGGTTATTTTGCTAACAGGAGGCAAATTCCTGAATGTAATCTGCGATAGAATGCAACAAGTCCTTAAGAAGTTGGAACAGTGGTGCGTTGAACATGCTCTATCTGTGAATCCCAAGAAAACAGAAATGGTTATGTTTACAAAGAAAAAGAAACTAGGGAACCTCACAGCACCCGTTCTTTTCAATACAAAACTGAGCTTCTCAACAGAGGTCAAATACCTTGGTATTACCTTTGATAGTAAGTTAACGTGGAATTCTCACTTGTAGAACAGAATAAAGGAAGCATATATTGGATTTGATCAATGCCGCAGAACCATAGGAATGACTTGGGGATTCTCTCCCATAGTAGCCCATTGAATCTACGCGGCCATAATAAGACCCATGGTAACTTACGGTTCCATAGTGTGGTGATCCAAAACAGAACAGATCAGGGCAAAACATAAGCTAGATCAAATTCAAAGAATAGCATGTTTAAATATCACAGGTGCTATAAGGACTACACCGACTAGAGCTATGGAGGTGATATTAAATCTCACCCCCCTTGATATATTTGTAAGGAAAGTGGCTTTGATGACTCTAACACGCCTCCGCATGGTCGGTCTAGACACTAATGTAGGCACTGGCTCAACTGGAAGACGCCTGTGGAGGGATGTTACAGGGGAACTTCCAATTCTACAGGCAAGAGCGGAATCGGTTGCAGCAAGATTCGTTTTCAATTAACCCTACACAATCCACATAAAAGGAACAATACCAATAAAAGGCGAGTCTAAAGGAACCATTATCCTGTACACTGACGGCTCTAAGACCAAGGTGGACACAGGCTGTGGCATATACGCACCAACCATAAACCTGAAAATCGGATGGACAATAGGCGCCGAACCCAGCGTGCTTCAATCCGAACTGAGAGCCATAATCATAGCAGCTTGCGAAATTAAAAGACGCAACATCGCCAACCATACGATCTGTATTTATACAGACAGTAGGCAAGCATTAGTAGCCCTGAAAAGACCACGAATTACTTCAGGACTTGTACTAGAATGTCATCAAGCCCTGACTAACATCTCTCTAAATAATGTGGTCAACCTGGCCTGGATCAAGGGACATGACATATCTAAAGGTAATCATACCACTGACTCGCTGGCCAAGGCGGCTGCGGGATGGAGACTAGTTGGTCCCGTCCCCACCACTGGACTGACAACAACAGCGATTAAAGACATCATTGAAGAATACTCCCATCGACTGTTTAAAGGGAAATGGGATAATACTACGAACTGCAACTTTGCAAAAATAATGCTGAGCTATCCAGACAAGTCAATAGCGAAAAAAAACCCTATGATGTCCAGAAGGAACCTCTGAACACTAACGGTCGTTCTAACTGGCCACTGCGGGCTAAGAGGACACCTATTTAAAATGGGTCTAACGAACACAGGATTATGTAGAGGCTGTGAACAAGAAGAGGAGACCGTGGAACACATTCTTTGCGATTGTCCCGCCCTCACATTCGAACGGAACTCCATGCTGGGCACGAACTGGCCATTACTGGCCGAAATTAGGGAGATTCCACATAAAGACGTCGTCAACTATTTTAAATCAATAGGTTGGACGACGCAGTGAATCTCCCGACTACAAAAGGAAGCACAAAGAACCTACTGAGGTCTAGGTGTAGTGGTCTATTATCACCCGCTGAACACTTAGAACAGATCAGAAACCGTTAGAAGATTTACATAGGTTACTTTAAATCTTCCGATAGCAAGGATATTGTGGCTCCCAAGGACATCAGACAAAATTCAATAATAATATTTGACGGCATTGTCAGTTTTAATAAAGACGTAACCAGAGATTACTTTTATTTTGTAAAACATAAAAAATACAAACTGTTTCTAATTGTGTCAAACCTACTCGGCTATACTAAAACAACTTATAAGGGCTAACGCCGTTTTATTAGTGATTTATCGACAAGACAAGATAAATTTAAAACATATATACGAGGGTCACGTATATCTTTTTAGGAATTTTAAGATCTCTTTTTCCAAAATAAAAACTAGTGGATAGATTGATCTTTTTAAGTGGCTGGTTATATAGGTCATCCTAATGAGATAATTTTCATTTTGTAGGAACTGCGGAATGCAGAAATATGCAAATAAAAGTGCGAAGTCAAGTCACTAACGCTAAGTCGTCAACTAGCCACAATAATGTCTTTTGACAATTTTTAATCCCACATCTTTGGAAAAGATAAAAAATTGAACAGTCACGGTCAAACTTTATTACAATCTAGTTTTACTTTTTGTCGGAAAATACAATCCCTCAGGCACCCAATTTGAACTTTTGCAAGACAAACGTTTAAAATTCATTGTTTGTTTATCTTCAGCTATTGCAATTAAACCGAAATATCCAAAAAGGGATATTTTGTTGAAAGCTAACGGCAAACCTATTACCAAGCCAAAGGTATCAAAGCAGGAGACGTCATTTAATTTTATCGCACAAACTGGGCAAGTTTAAACCAATTTTACGGAAAATGGTTAATAAAATATATAGTTAAAGTGACAAAATAAACAGTTATAGATACCCCAACAAATTCTAAAGACGATGTAGTTGACGAAGTACATAAACCAGCGAAAAAATTACCAATGTAGATGTGTGATTGTTAAAAATTTAAACGATTTATGGCAAATTGATTTAGTAGAGATGCAACCTTACGTCAAATTTGACAAGTGATTTCAATATATTCTGGTAGTGATAAACGCCTCCTCGTAATACGTGTGAAAGGAAGTTTTACAAGCTATAAAACACACTTTAGAACATTACCCAACATACAGAGCGATTCCGGAAGAGGATCTGACAAAGAATTTAAGAAACTAATGGGAGAATACTTGATTTACTTTTATAGTAGATTTCTTAATTTAAAAGCAAGTATTGTTAAAAGAGTAAACAGAACATTAAAAAATTTAATGTAGAAAAAGTTTAGCCTGCAAAGGAATTTCAAATGGTTGAATCTTTTGAACGAGACTGTCTCTAAATACAATAACACCAAACACAGAACAACGGTAATAAAACCAATATATGTAAACGAAAAGAACGCCTCTAAAATCTTTAAATGTACCTACATTTACACGAAAATCGTCGACCCTATAAATTTAAAGTTTAGAAAAGTGATTTTATTAGACTAAGTAAAGGGCTTTTTGAAAGAGAAGCATCCGGAACTGGTCTAACAAAATTTTTGACATTAGAGTCAAATTAACAAATCTTACAGCGTATTTGTTAAAAATGGCAAAAATAGAGATATAACAGAAGAATTTCACGAGAAAGAACTGCAGAAAGTTAAACATCCCCACGTGTGTCTGATAGAAAAAGTTCTAAGAAGAAAGGAAATAATGTTTACGTAAAATGAGTGAGAATAAAGAAGTTCCACAATATGTGAATTAATAAAAAGGAACCGTGATCTTGATCCAAAACATTCCTCAAGATCGCGTCCGCTTATCTTATTCTTCTTTTAAAACCAAACCTGTCCAGGATCCATGATTAAAAATTGTTTTACGAGCTTGCTTGTAGGCAAAACTTCGGACAAACAGTTAGTAAATTATATTTTTGTAAATATTAGGGCTCAAAGAAATTGATTTCAGAATTTTAGGTTTCTTAAGTAAAGTTATTCCAATAAAAAACAAAGAATTTAAATGAATAATCTTAAGTTTTTTACCAAAATATCTAGGTTATAAAAAACAATAATATATATTTTTTATATATTTCCAAAAATTTCGAAATATCAGCTTTATATACAAAAGTACAAATAATATAGTAAACTAAAATGTTTCTAAAAAGTTTTCAAGCGAAAAAAATTAGATAATTTGTAAGAAATAAGTTGCCAACGTTAAAACTTAAAATAAACGCTTGGGTAGTAATTTTATATTAATTTATTAATTTAAAAATACATTTTTCTTAATCTTGTAACAAAATTTTTAATACACGAAATATTTGTATTATTTGTTTTAAAACAAACTATTTTTATTGTTTTAACTTTTAATGTCTAATTTAAAGATGTAGTTTACTTTAATATATTATTTTACTTATTAATTTTAATTTTTACTACTTCGTAGTACAAAATAAGTGTAAAAAGAAATTTAAATAATACATAACACAAGGTAATAACAAATTTCCAAATTTTTTTGAAAATCCCTTGTTCGTATTTATGCTCTAGCTCTAGAGGTTAATCTACTAAATGTATTCTTTTTTTGCATCTTTACATGTGGGTTTCTTGTATGCCCTATTTAAAAATTTATGTATTATGTACTTTTTGAAGTAAGTAAAACTTTTACTAATTATAAATTAATTCCTGGCCTAAGCGAGGCAAAAGCATTTTAGCATGGAAAATCTAATACAGAAAAAAAGCTTTCAAAAGAAACAAGTATATTTTATTTTTAGATGCTTTGTATAGCCAAACACTTAATTCGTCGTAATTTACTTACCGTAACAACGGCGTTCCTAATGGGTTTTCCGTCAAGCAGCCATGCTAGTTTTGCCGGCGGGTAGGAACCGGAAGTTTCGCATTTGATATTTTGCGATTTACTGGAAGACAGCAGATCATTCGGAGTTACAATCTTTACTTTCTTGGGTTTTACTAAAATCAATATATAAACAATTATTAAATAGTTAAGCATAGATTTTGTGAGCTAAATATTTTAATAACTTGCTCCCACTTCAAATAAATATAATTTGAATATGTGATTTTTACCATCGCTGTTTTTATGACAAAAAAAATGTTTTTTTTTAATTGCTAATGGCAGATTGTGCACACTAGATTGAGGTTTTAATATCTATGGTAATTTCCAAGATGTCATATACCATTTAAATTGTTGCCCTAACGTCTTGTAAAAAAAATATTACTATTACCAGATACTAATTGTAAGTATATGAAAAAATATCCACCATTTCTCAAAATATGCTGTATATTTTTTGAAGAATACGGTTTTGTAGGAATAGTGCAGCAACGTTTACAATATTTATTTGCTGATTTAAAAAAAAAAGAACAAAGGAATAATATTTACTAAAATATGATTATGTAAACGATTAACATATTGTTTTAAAGTTAAACACTTTGGCTCAAACTTGAAAATAGAGGAATGAATTGTGGCTGATTTATTATGTTTCTAAAAATCTTTTTGGGTACTGGCCAGATGGAGTCGCTTCGGTACAGAATCCAAGGTATAGATTCTGTACGTACACAAAATCGATTAATCCTCATAAACTTGCAGGTTGCTTAAAAACCTAAAGAAAAACCAAAATATTCTTAAATACTTAAAAAACGTTTGAAAAACATACAAAAACATCAGGCGTATATTTAAAACAAAAGAAAACCTATTAAAAATATATTATATTATTAAATAAAAATAATTGTGTGTCCCCAATATCATTTAATTTAAATCTTACTTGGTAGCCCTCGTTTATGCTGGGGTAATTTTAGAAAAAACTTAAAACTTATTACATCACCATATTTTTTAAAAATAATGAGTGTACCTGTCATAGTGTTATACCGGGTGACAACGAAATCACTACCCAGCCCTTCATTTTCTTGAATAAAAACATATGGCTTTTAAATTTTAGATTGACATTATATATTATAAGACGATTTTGGATATTATAAGATGTGCCTATCACTCCCGGTTTAACCGGAAGCGACATCAACTTTGATTTTTGTAATGGAACACCCTGTATATTTTTGAAAATTTGGTTTCTAAGAATTATTTTTGATATAAAATCTAAATTATATCCTATACCTATCTTTGCTAGTTTTTAAGAAAATGGCGATTAAAGATGTCAAAACTACCGCACATTATGCAGTTTTATGGAAAAACAAATAAATTTTCTGAAGACTCTTTCTGTGGAGGTCATAATAAAACTACTTCCGGCTTTACCGAAAGTGCTGCAAAAATTGACTTTTCTTATAATGTAACGTCAAAAATTTAAAAGCAACACCCTGTATATTTTTTTAAATTTGAATTCTACGGGTCATTCCTGATATAAAATCTGTATAATATCCTATACCTATATTTGTTAGTTTTTGAGAAAATGGCGATTGAAGATGTCCAAACGACCGCACATTATGCAGTTATAGGGGAAACAAATAAATGTTAGAAAATTAATAAGCCTAAAATAATTCAGGTCGTCTCTTTGGAGCAACTTTGTTATTTTAATATTAGTTTTTTATTTAAGTAGTTAATTAAAACATAATTTAGAATAAAATTAAAAAATATTAAATGCTTCTAACGTTTACTTGTTTCCCCTATAACTGCATAATATGCGGTCGTTTGGACACCTTCAATCGCCATTTTCTCAAAAATTAACAAAGATAGGTATATGATATTATACAGATTTTATATCAGGAATGATCCGTAGAATCCAAATTTATAAAAATATACAGGGTGTTTAAATTTTTGCAGTAACATTATTGGAAAAGTCAATTTTCGCAGCACTTCCGGTAAAGCAGAAAGTTGTTTTATTATGACCTCCACAGATAGAGTCTTCAGAAAAAAATAAATTAAACATAATAATTTTTTATATAATTTATTTGTTTTTCCATAAAACTGCATAATATGCGGTAGTTTGGACATCTTTAATCGCCATTTTCTCAAAAACTTGCAAAGATAGGTATAGAATATAATATACATTTAATATCAAAAGTGATTCGTAGAATCCAAATTTTAAAAAATATACAGGGTATTCCATTGAAAAAATCAAAGTTAATGTCGTTTTCGGTTAAACTGGAAGTGATGGAGACATGTTATAATATCCAGAATCAGCATCTTATGATATATTATAGCATCCTAAAATTTAAAAGCTATATGTTTTTATTCAAGAAAATAAAAGGCTGGGTAGTGATTTCGTTGTCACCCGGTATATTGTGTAAAACTTTTAGAATGTCTCAAATCTTTATAAATAAGTGAAAATAGTTTTAAATATTATTAAATTAAATTTTTATTGAGTAAATAATTAAATAATTTTAAATATAATATTAGGCACAAAAATTTTAAATTACTTTTATCCAAAACACGTAGCCTACTGCCACCGAAACGTTGATAGGTTTTTTATTTACTAAAAGGTTTTTTGAAATTTTTTAATTTGTGAGGGTCAATCAATCCTGTGCACGAGTATAGATTCTGGGACAAATTAAATGTTTTAATACAGAAATTCGGCACAATTATATAAAACATGTCTATACATTATTATGTGTGTGCATTAAAACAAGTTTGTCTTCAGCACTTTATCTGACGAATATTTTTTGATCCCTTTTTAATTTTTTTTTCTGAAAAATACGTTAACCGACAGGTTTGTAAGTAATATTTAAAAAAACATAGGCAAAAATAAAGCCTTTATTTTCAAAATAATGCATTTTTTCTATATTTACTTTTTAAGTCGGATTTTTGCCCAATAAATTTTATTAAACTAAGTCATTGATACCTCCTGCTTTCTTTTTTCTCTGTAAAATTTAAAATCATTATTTTTTCAGAATATCAAAGTTTGAAAAATTGTTAGACAATGTGAAGAAAAATTACTTAAAGCAGAAAAAGATTAGTTTTCCACACATTGATGAAAAATGTTATTTTAAAATACATTTAGTCTTGCCTTTATTGATCTTGTTTTTCCCTAAAATTATTTGTTTAATATTGACATATAGTTGATCCTATTTTATATTTGGCTGACTGCTCCTAAATATTAGGTTGATATATTAAGTATAACAAAATATATCCTTTATTATAAAATATATAAAATATTTTAAATCCCATATCAGAGGAAAACAAAAAAAAATCAAGACATATAAAAATAAGATACCTTATTATAACATCTGGTTTGCCCATAACTATTTTTTTTTAAATATACCTGTCTTAAAACTAATTGTTTAAAGACCTTATTTTGTGGTGTTTTTAGAGAAAATTCATATATTATTTAAAATAAAAATAGATACAAAGAAACATAAAAAAATGTAATATGTTTAATCTTTAGATGTAATGTAAAACATAGTATTTACCCTTATTTAAAAAAAAATATATTTAATAAATATATGTATCTAAACCATATTACCTTATTTGCTTATATTACATTAAACAATAAAATTAATTTTGAATCTATATATTCCACAAAAGCCTATTTTACACTATTGCATAGAGTTTTCAATGATATAATATACATAATTATAACAAATAGTAGTTTAAATTATTGCATTACAAATTTAAATATTTTACGGTCATCTAGTTTGGTTCAGCTCTTGTTACCTTTGGGTTAAATATTTATAACTTTATCAAAATATAAGTAGCAACAATTGTTGTGGCCATTAAGTCTTTTAAGGATAATAAAGTTTAGACTGCAGATTAAACTTGGAAAGTTGTTTACGGTCTCCCATAAAGCGGCGGTATTACAACTTAAGTTTTGCTTCGCTATGTTAAGTGAAATTTATTATTGAGGCAGCTATTTGTCGCTCCGTCACAAATGTTCGTAAATGTTAGTTTAAAATGTTAAAGACAACAAAATGCAAATAAAAATTACTTAAAGAATTTAAAGTCTTTATATTTAGATACCTATTATGTCACTATAAGGGACTGCGAACAGGAACAACTTCTTCACCATATGTAACGAAGCGTACAGGGTACAGGGGTATCCACCCCTTGGGGAAATGTATATTGTCACTAAACTATTTGCAACATGGTACGGGGCACTATTCTGCTTAACACTTAATTAGGATTTTTACTATATAAGGCATTTTCCTGAAAGGGACCTTGGAGCCCGTAAACTATAGGAGATAATACTTGAAGCACCCAGTAAAAAGCACATTAACAAAACCTTAATTTGGTATGGGCGTACCTATACATGAGGGTAGCTGTTTACCGGGCCCAGATCCAAACTCTTAACTGCTAACCCCCGAATTCCAGACTACCGGTAGTAATACCTTTTAATACTGTTTAGAAACATTTTTATTTGATCTCTTCTTCTTCTTCTTCCCTGGGGGCCGTCTAGATTAACTACCGAAGGCAGCGCAGCCTCTAGGGCTTTTTGTGCCTAATCTCCCATTATCTTTTATACTAATCTTCCCGTTAGTCTTAATTCTTCTACAAGTCTGTATAAGCTCAAGACTGGTTGGTTAAAATATTCCTGTAGGGTCCATGGGTTAGTTGCCCAAATAATGCCTGTCTTTTGTGATTCAATTAAAAATGTTTATAAACTTTCTTACTTGTTTTCCTAAAAGTATTTCTGATCGGACGGCAAGTTCCTGACCCACCCTGTATTAGTGGCCGTGAAATGGTTGCGTTTAATAAACTTGCCTTGAATTTTGCTTGACACCGACCTGGCTAAAAGTTAATAAATTCTATTTTTAAGATCACCATGCTGTAGGATATTTTTCCATAGTTTATACTTTTATTTATAAACCTTGTGAATATATCAAAATAATATAGGCAAGTAATTTCCTTTTTCTTATATTGGAAAAGTCCACAAAGGCATAAATCCTAAGTACTAATATGTCGTATGTGGCTTAAGTAAACTAAAAAGTAGTTTACCAACACGGGAGGGCAGCAGATTCTACAGTCTATATACTCTGGGAATAATAGGGATAAAATTGAAAGTTTTGGGGTTTCCCAGATAAATTGTAAAAAATGTATGAGAGAGGTAAATCGTGATGCTCTTTTAAAAGGTACTGGGCGATAAATTAGAAAATAAACCAAAATGCTGTATTAAAAAAAAATTATAAAACTTAAATTTTTCTTTAACTTGTATGGGTTGGTAAAAATATTGTGAAATATGGAAAAATAGCATTTACTATGACAACAATAAAATGGGATTCATAAACGTGTAACACTTAACACATGATTAAATAAGTGGCAGATCAGGTAGCCAAGGTTTACTAAATAAAACAATTACTTTTTAAAAATAAATATTTTTAATTTTTTATAAAAAAAACTGTCTCTGGGAGCCGGTCATAGGCTACCCCAGGAAGGAGGGGTTCGCCCGTACTAAGTTAAGGGGTCGATAATATGCTTCATATTGGGTGCTGAAACTAGTTAGGGACTTCTACAGTTAATAAGTCCCTCCAGTAGAATGCCCCATACAACTAACCACAGGTCCCAATTAGGTGCTATAGTGGCTCGCAGATAATGTGCCACAACTGGCGGACGGACATCATACATTGGCCTGAAGCCCTGTATACTTTACCACAATATATTAAAGAATCCTTTTTTTTTGTACCAGCGCATTTAAAATCACTTTGTAGAAAACGTTTTAATATTGTTAAATCATCATCCAATTTTGTTTTATACTAAAATGTTTGTTAAATTTGTTCAGAAATAAATAGCTAGTTTTAAAGTAAGTTTAATATATTGCACATAGAAAAAAACCATAAGAGCAAGAAAATATTTAAAACTATATTAAATATTAAAAAAATCCCTCATCTTCAATAAGACTCTACTGTAGACATGTCCACGAAGATGATTAATATCATAAAAACTTTTTAAGGTTTTTTGCAATTATTTAAGAGATTTTTAGTATTGTACATGTTACACGAAAAGTAGATTTTCCAGCAAGAGTTGACTTGGCCTAAGTAAAGTCGACTCTTACTGGTTTTTTTTTAGCAAAAGTTGATAAAAAGCAAAAAGTGATACATTTTAATCAACATTTACTAGTCATAACTGCCTCTACCTAGGCAAAGTATACTTTTACTGCCTAGAATAAGTGAGAGTTGACTTTTTGTAAATAAAAACGGTCTACTACTTAATAAAAAACAAATAAAAAGCAAAACCTTTATAATAAAAATGTTTACTAGGAAATATTTATTATTAAAGAAGCATTTTATTTAAGTTCAGTTTCTACTTTTGGTGATTTATCACGTCTAAAATATAGTTGGGAAAAATAAAAAGCCGCATTAACTAACCAGAACTAACCATGACGTAGAAGTTATTAAAAATTTTTACTTATATTCAATAATGTAGCAACATCTCGAAATCAACTTTTACTAAACCACAGCAGGTATAGTTAACTCTTCCTAAGTAGGTAAAGTTGATCTGCTTATTCTGAATTATCTTTTACTGGTACTTTTAGTAATAGTTTACTTTTCATAGGTAGAGTCAACTCACCCTAATAATCTACTTTTCCTGTAACATATACATAAAGGGCACTTTGCGTCTATTTTGATAGGAAGTACGTTTTTTAAGTAACTAAGTTAATACGATAAGTGCCACTTTAAAAACTCTATGTAATGAGGTCATTTTATCACTTTTTATTAAACATATGAACCAATCGTATAGGGTAATTATGGGAGAGATGGACCATCGCCTGACATGGACCAGTTGTGTATTTCCTAAAAAACACGGTAGAGGGCGCCAAATGGCTTACTATCGCGTTTATTTAAGTTTGCCACAGGGGGGTGTCAGTGAGATAGCGAAGTTGGCCACAGACAACATTTGGCAACATAAGATCTCGGTTGGGCGCGAAAATTGAATTATGGAATTTTATATTTTTAATCTAAAATGTAAATGGCTCATTCTAAAATTAGTATTTTTAAATATGTTTATGTAGGCCCATAACAGTATATAATTTCAGGTTTTGTATATACAAACAACCATTAATTCTTATTTTCTAAAAGTAAATATTTATTCCGGCCATTGCGTATGCGTACTAGTATTATTTCATTATTGGTTATTCGCACATGTTGGTTGATTAAAAACTTGATTTAAACTGAAAATTTTCACATATTTTGTCTAAATTTTAGTAAGTATTATAATTTGTAATTAGCTTTATAAATCTTAACACTTTTTACGCGGTATAATTAATAAATGTTGACGGATAAAGGTTTTCTAACCACACTTAATTTTTCAGGACAGAAAATTCTAGGAAAAAATGCAACTGTTGGAGCAGGTTTGTTTTAAAATGCGTAAAACAATATTTTTTTCTTACCCTTATGTACAAAACAAAGGCTTTATCTTTTTTGTATTTGCTATTAATCTGGTAAGTTTTTTATCCATGCTTGAAAAATTTTTGGATACTCCGCAGACTGCATGTTATTCTGTTTGCAAAGTATCATCTAATATGGTTTTTAAAAGTGCTTGGAAATTGTTTAATAGTTTTTAATGTAGAAGTGTTATTGTATAAGTTAAGGTGACGGTGAAATGTTAGTAGATAGCTTCGAAAGGGTATTAAGCATGTCTTAAGATCATTTTACGCTTTGCAAATTTTAAAATTTAAAATAAAGTTAACAAATTATCCAACTAATATTCATAATTTTCAATAAAATTATTGCTTTAACTTTTTTGTATTTGCTATTAATCTGGTAAGTTTTTTATCCACGCTTGAAAAATTTTTGGATACTCCGCAGACTGCATGTTATTTTGTTTGCAAAGTATCATCTAATATGATTTTTAAAAGTGCTTGGAAATTGTTTAATAGTTTTTAATGTAGAAGTGTTATTGTATAAGTTAAGGTGACGGTGAAATGTTAGTAGATAGCTCCGAAAGGGTATTAAGCATGTCTTAAGATCATTTTACGCTTTGCAAATTTTAAAATTTAAAATAAAGTTAACAAATTATCCAACTAATATTCATAATTTTCAATAAAATTATTGCTTTATCTTTTTTGTATTTGCTATTAATCTGGTAAGTTTTTTATCCATGCTTGAAAAATTTTTGGATACTCCGCAGACTGCATGTTATTCTGTTTGCAAAGTATCATCTAATATGGTTTTTAAAAGTGCTTGGAAATTGTTTAATAGTTTTTAATGTAGAAGTGTTATTGTATAAGTTAAGGTGACGGTGAAATGTTAGTAGATAGCTTCGAAAGGGTATTAAGCATGTCTTAAGATCATTTTACGCTTTGCAAATTTTAAAATTTAAAATAAAGTTAACAAATTATCCAACTAATATTCATAATTTTAACTTGCTATTGCCTTGAGTGTTTGTAATAATGAAAAGAAAAGCCTTTTTTTTCATGATTTAAGTAGGTAAAGTGGAATTAATTATGTACTTTGTTAATGGTAACCCTATATCTAACTGCAAAATTACAACCCTCTTCACTCTTCAAGACGATTTTATCAATGTTAGGTTTGACAGATTTAATTTAAGTAGTTTAAAATGTTATGCCTAAAGCATCCCCTTAAAAATATGGTGAACGACAGATAATATATTGTTCACATTGTTCTTATGAAAGAGTTGGTTGCAAATTATTCAAAATGTATTAAGGCTTTAATTCTTGTATAATTATAATATCACGATAAGTGATTAAATGTTCCTTGTATATTTTGTAAATTTAAGACTTTATTTAGGCATATTACTAGTGCATATAAGTACTTATTTTTAATATCTATTTTTTTTTTTAGGTGAAGCACTGTTTATCATAACTCTTACTTATGTATATTTCTAATTTCATATATCTGTAAGTATTTGGCTTTTTTTTGTATATTTTCCAGTTATTTAAAAAGTGAAATTGTTTAATAGTTTCTTTGATATCTGGCAGAAAAATTTTTCCTTTTATATAATTACTATGACAAAATGCATATTATCCAGCCTATAAAATATTGTGTATTCTTTGTTATATGGTGGTTGCACGAACGTGTACCGGTTTCTCATTTCATATATCTGTGTAAGGATTTTGCTTAATTGTGTATATTTTTTTTATCTAAATGGTAAAACTGACCAATAATTATTTTTTTATTTGGCAAAATATTATTGCATTCTACAAATATTACTATATCAAATGACATATTATCTACCCTTTTAAAAATTTTGTATCCTTCGTTATATGAAGGTTTCACACGTGTATCAATTTAAAATATTATTTTAATGAGTGGCATAAATATGCTTTTTGATTACATTAAATAATTTTGAAAAATTAATATATATTTAACTTATACTATTTCATTAAATTTTTAAATTAATACAGGTGCCGCCTCCCTTTATGAAGTATTACGAACAAAAGTTTACTTTGTTTTAAAAAGATCCTGCTTTGTTTAAATTATAGGGCAGAATGTAAAGTTTGACTAGTTATTAAAGGGCAGAATGTAAATTTGGTAACTTATTAAGTAAATTAATAAACATTTTTTTAGATTCCTTACGAATACATAATAGGTCGTGGTTTTTGGCATCTTGACTGAAAATAACTTTTTTAAAAATATATTATAAATGTTGTTAATTAAAGATATTAAATTATTTTAAATTTTTATTTTGCAGTGTAAACTTTTATATAGTGTAGTTTTATTGTATATTGTATTTAATTTTTTTCCAGATAAATAAAATACTCTTGCTTTTTTTAAAAAATGTATTTTTATTAACTAAAAATCACCTAATTGTACATTTTCTAATATCTTTTTTATTTGCAGGTAATCTGAAATTTAACTGCACTTTTCCTTTAAAAGACAAACACTAATAACCTATTTTTACCCTTACTAAAAACAACACATTTTTTCTTATTCAATTATTAAACAAAAATTTTAAATAATTTTCTTCCAGCAGTTCAGATTACTTGTTTAATAAAATATTAGAAAATGTAAATAAAATAACTTTAAAAAGTAAACAAAGGGCAGCCATATTGAATCACAAAACCCTGTCGATAAAATAGGATGCGATTATCGGCCCAACCGAGATCTTACGTTGCCACATTTCCACACTGCGGCCAACGAAATACACGAACTTGACATTTCTTTTATTCCTTTCGTATTTTGTGGTTTGCCAGTAGTTGCGTGACTATCGTTGTGTGCGTACGTGACTTTCTGAATAAGTAATTTTTAAATACGTTTTTACACGTGGTGAAAATTTTTCTCGACCAGTTTTAACAAAGCGATTTTAACAAAATATAAGTATGAACATTATCCCATATTCTGATAAAATTATGTTAATAGCTTTTATTTCGCTAAAATAATCTAATTACGGTAAGAATTATGCTTTGAGTTATCGCTTTGAAGTGGTCCATCTGTCCCGTATAATCGGGATTGATGGACCATTTTAAATCAAGATAGTTGGACCGCTTTTAATTATTTTTTTTTATTAGAATACCAACAAAATATAAACGAAAATTGCACACGGAAAGAGGCAATTGGACCCAGAAGCAGCTTAAACATGCTATAGATGCAGTAAATAATAAAACAATGGGTGTTAACGCGGCGGCAAGGCATTTTAAAGTTCCTAAGGCTACTTTACTTAGAAGAAGAAAGTCTAAAAATTTTAAAAAGACAGGCGCCTTGGACCCATCGTCTGCTTAAGGAGAAGAAAATAAAGCGAAACTCGTAGTGCATATCAAAAAGCTTCAAAAATTTGGATTTGCTCCTACACGATCAGATGTTCGGTATATGGCGTTCGCTTTGGCAGAACAATAAAAACTAAAACATCGTTTTAATGTAGCTACCAAGATGGCAGGATACGACTCGTTTCACCTTTTTCTAAATCGTCATCCAGATCTTAGCATAAGAATTGCAGAAGGTGTCTCTGTAGCTCGCTCCTCAGCACTATGTCGAGACAATGTTTCAAACTACTTCAAAGTATTGGAAAGCATTCTGACGAAAAAGGAACTTTTTGATAAACCAGGCCAAATTTTTAATGTTGATGAAACTGGTTTACAATTAAATAATAAACCAGGTCAAGTTATAGCAGCCAGAGGATCTAAAGCTGTTGTATCCATTACATCGGGCGAGAGAGGCGAGACTATAAGTGTAATAGCTTGTTGCAACGGCCAGGGAGCCTTTCTTCCACCCTACTGCATTTTCAAGGGTAAAAACTTAATAAATGAGTACTCGTCTGGCCTGCCCCCAGGCTCAGCGGTCCGCATGTCGCAGAAATCTGCATATGTGAATACTGAAATTTGTTTCACCTGGTTAAGGGAACATTTTATGCCAAAAAAGCCACCTGGGAAAGTTCTTTTAATTCTTGATGGGCACACATCCCACTGTAACTTGGTTGAAATGCTTGAATTTGCTGATAAAAAGGAATCATTATGTTGTGTCTTTCGCCTCACACCACTCACTATTTACAGCCCCTCGATAGGGCTGTGTTTAAGTCCCTAAAATCACATTACTATGCAGCTTGCAATAATTTCGTTCAAAGGAATCCCTCTATGAAAATTGGCAGACTTCAGTTTGAAGATATTCTGGCAGAAGCCTGCTCCAAATCAGCTGTGGCAAGCAATGCTATATCCGGATTCCAAGATACAGGTATCATTCCATTTTTACCGGATGCTATTCCTGACTACGCTTTTATCTCTGACGAGGATCCTGGATCAGGCCAAGAATTATCCCAAATGAAGCAAACTAAGGTAAATATTTTTATTTAAGTAAAAAGTACCTACCAGATTTTATATCATGCTTATTTTCGGAATATAAACACTAAAAAAAACAGCCCAATGTCTTCTGAAGCAGTAACCGAAATCACTCCTGCTAGCTCTATATCAACCCAGCAATTTTCTGGTATTATACAAATAAAGGTGCGTATGTTAATTCTCAAAAAAAAAAAAATCTTTAATGTATTTTTAGAATACGTGCAACACCAAAGAATATATCGTCCCTCCCTCTACATCATTCACTGAAACCACTGAGAATCAGCCAGGATGTTCAGGTTGGAAATCACGTTCTACCTTCAAAAATAATATCCGGTTTCACCTCCTCTCGTAACATCACAAATGGAGAACCTAGTACCAGACTGTCCAACAATAATCGATGATAGCATTACACCAGAAAAAATGTTAGATTTAATATCTCCGATTCCGAGAAATGAACAAAGTGTAGATACTGTGAAGAAACGTGGCCGAGCACTTGCTCAAGTCCTTACATCGCCTCAGCATATAAAACAGAGAAAGGCAAAAACTTGCAATGTTGATAAGAGAAAGAAAAGACAAGCTGAAAGAAAATCAAACAATACAAGAAGAAATCAGAAAAAACGTTTATCCAAAAAAAAGATAGTGAGTAGCTCTTCAGAGTCAGAAAAAATATCTCTCAAAGATGACAGTGACACTTTAGAAACATGGGAAGAAAATGAATGTGCTGGATGTGGAGAGAATTATGAAGATACAAAAAAGACTGATGACTGGGTGCGATGGGTTGTATGTGCACACTGGCTGCATGAATCATGTCTGATATTCAATGATATGTGCCATAGATGTGGCAAAAAAATTGCTTCTACAACTTTCCTATAGAACATTAAGTTGATATTTAACTGAAGTATTATAAGTATAATAACATGATTATTTTGTTACTTTTTTATGAGTTTTATAAGTATGGTTCAACTACCCCCTTATGGTTCAACTATCCCGTATCGATGGTTCATCTATCCCACACCAGTCAGGGTGAGTTGAACCAAAATCAGTTTTTCGTTTATGTATTTTCTGAAAAATATGATTTGTTTTTAGAACTCTTTCGTTGTGGTGGTTATAGTTTGAATAAAAACATACAAATTTTCTATCGTGCAATTATTACATTGTTATTTTGATAAAAGTTACAACCAAAATAAAAAAGGTGGTCCATCTCTCCCGTAATTACCCTATTTTTTATACTAAGTCATTCTGTAGTTTTAAAATAAATAAATTTTGTTTGACAAAAGTTGTTTTAAAATATATATTACCTTATACTTATTTTTAAATTTAGGTCTTTAAATCAGACTTTTTAATTCCAAGATTTAATTTTGCTAATACTGATGACGGCACTAGTAAACTATTTTCTCTGGACCTTTAATGAAAGTGGGTTGTAAGCCGGCGTAGATTCTACATATTAAAATTTAGAATAAAGAAAACATTTAAATAACTGTACGTATTTTTACTTAAGATTTGCAATATTTTGTGAATTATGCTAAACTATATATTTTTTATTACTTTAAAACTTTATACAATAGACATTTGGAAAAAAGACAAATCTATAGACAAATAACTGATAACAATAGTTTATAATTAAATTATTAATAATTAAAAAATCTCATAAAAAAACTGTGCTACCTAAACGAGTTATTATAAACCAGCGTTATTACATTTTGCACTTGCACTAAACGCTACCACCAAATGTTGTAAGAGGGCTCAAAGCCACGAAAATAAATATTACTTTCATTTATCTTTAATCTTGACGTTACAAGCAAACTAGTTTGAGGAGCAGAGTATGCACACTTAGTGCCAGCTAGAACTTTCATAAACAAAACAGGAAACGACATGTGCGTTTACTTTTACCTTAGTAATATATTTTTTAAATTCACTAAATACCAAGTAACCAAAAAAATTGTAAATCAGGCCTACTTGCCCAGAAATTTAATGACTTTAAGCATAACAATACTATAAATGGTAAAAGAAATAATAATAAAAAAATAAATACAATAAATTTGCAGCTAAAGATAATAAAAATTTTATTGTTATAAGGTTATAAATATAGAAATTGAGATTTACTCTAGAAGGAATCCACGCATGAAATGAATACCAAACACTATTCTACCTCAATTTTCTTATACGATCCTCTTTAAATTGCCCGACTGGTCATACAAATGCATGTTGCCATGGGTCAGTCTGGTGCCATACTGTTTAAACCAAAATTGTTTAAACAATTGCAAAGAATTCTTATTATCCAACCAATTTATTGAAATACAAATAAAAAAGGTTCTAGAACTTTTCAGGATAAAGTTCATATTTTTGGAAATATGAATTTTTAAAGGTTCGAAAAATCTTAAATTTGGGTATTTTTGACTCATGAAAAATATAAAAAATATAAATATTTATTTTTTATTTCCTATAATATAGTTCATAATATTTTTAATTGAGATTTGAAACAAAAAATGTTTATACCTGTCTTTTGATTGTTTATTACGCGCGCTTACAAGTAAAATAAATCTTTGTGTAATTGATTTTAGGAAAAAAAACTTAAACAACCAAATGGTTAATAATTTAATTGTATAAATATGATTAAGAATTTTAATAAATTTAATAGTTTTAAAGATAAATGATGAATAATAATTCGTGAGCGCGCGTAATAAACAATCAAAAAACCGATATAATCAATAAAATTTTTGCAAATGTAATTAATTTTTATATTTTATTCTATTTTTTAATGGGTCCTTGAGCATGCCTAATCCACTTTAAATTGTAGGATCCGTCTGTATAACATTACATGGATGTTAATGGGAGGTATCGCATTTGATAATTTGTAGAACGTCCTTGATGGTACTATCGCCTTGTTTAATACTAGGTGCCGTGAAATGCAATTTCTATAAGTTTCGTTACTTGGACAACGTTGGCGAAACTGGGGCAAGTGAGTTAAACAGTACTTAAGCTTCATACAAGCCTTCGTGGTTTATCATAAATAAAAGAAAAATGCTTTTTGCTAATAAAAACCACCGACTATGTGACAATTTTATGAATTAAACTTAACGTGTCACTTTTGAAATTTGTCCTAAAATTAAGGTTATTTCTGTATTAAATATAAAGTTAATAATGCACTTATATTGTATGAACTTAAGAGTCCAAAATACATGTAAGGTATGGCGGCGCGACCGCTTGACACATTTCTCATAATGCATTGCAGGATTGGAATAGCTTCTTATATATTATCCTAATTAAAATGTCTGTAAAGTTGGTGGCCTGAATTCAAAATATATACCAAAAAAATTTGTTTAAAAATTATAATTTTCACATTTTAATAACAAAAAGGCAGTCAAAAAAATATTGTTATTTTACTCGGGTATTAACTGGTTATTAATTTTTTGTACCCATTTACGCGCTCGCTAGACTCACTTGTTTAACGGCTTTGATTAATAATTTCCTTTATTAATACATTTGTTTATAAAATAGCTATTAATTTCTTTTTAGCAGTAATTTAATTTGATTTTCCACATTAACCCACTAGACGTTATTTCAAACTATAACACAGCCCCAAAAAATAAAAAATTGAAGGTTCAGAACTGACTATTGTATCTTTATGTTTTTGGGGTTGCTTAATCCGAATTCAGGGTCAGTTTAAACCCAACAGGTCAAGGGCATTTCAAGGTCAAATCTGTAAAACTAATCGCAAGCAAATTCAAAGAGTGTAAACCTATGTCCTTGAGGTTGCTGAACACGAATTTGTGGTTAGTTTGAAGCCATCGGTTCATGATAAAAAAATATTTTAAGGTCAAATCTACAAAATTACACAGCCCCACAAAAAAAAATTAAGGTCCAAAAGACTTGATCATGGTTTCTTCATGATTTTGGAGTCATTGAATCCGAATCCGGGGTCAGTCTGACCCTATCAAGTCGGGTCAAGAGCATTTTAGGGTCAAATTAAAACCAAATTTGATGGGGTCAATCTAACCACAGATTCGTATTTAGCGACCTTAAAAACTTAAGTATATATTCTTTAAATTTGGTTGAGATAAATTTTACAGATTTGACCTGGAAATGTCCTTGACCTTGACGTGATAAGGCCAAACTGACTCCGGATTCGGATTCAGCGACCACAAAAACATGAAAATACCATAGTCCTAAACAAAGTCTAGGATGAAATTGTATGACTGACGAATATTTATGTTGCCTTTTCCTAAATGATTTTTGATTTGTAACTCGTTGAGGCAATCATTTAGTTAACAATCAATTTTCAGGTTTTTTTTATAACGGGTAAAAAATTAAACTAAAACATAATTTATCTCTGCGGTAATCAAACAAGTTAAGTGTTATTGCAAAACTGACTTCATAGCCGTTTTCTTTAGTGGGTTAACTAATAAATTTAAATAAATATATTTAATTTAAATATTTGTAATTTATTATTAGCAATAACAAATATCCAAAATTTTATTAAAGACAGAATATTGAACTTAAGCTTTATTAGTGCAGCTTTAGAAAGGCACGTTAGCAAACTTTCCGAGTAATCCACTTCGAAAACTCTGTTTTCTGCAAGATGTAGCCCCTATGACATTGTTGGTGTTAATATTTAGTAGTTTAAGGGATTACATCAATAAAATTTAAAGCTGTACCATTACACTCGATTTATTTCTAGTATTAAGTTTTTATTTTAATTTAAAATAACAACAAAGTAATAACTAAGTATGCTTTTAAAATATTGCTATTTTTTTTAGTTAAAAAAAGTAGGCTTATTTTGGAAAAAAATGACTACAAATAATGTGTTATAAATAAAAAAGTAAATTAAAAACAAATCTAAAATTAATAGTAATTTACGTGATGAGTAGAAAGTTTTGGTTAGGTATGGTAAGTTCTGCGAAACCCGTAAAATCACTTTCGACTCGTATTACGTACAATTTTTTTTTCTGTGGGCATTTGTTATGTTAAAAAGAATTTGGATGAATACATTGTTTATGAACTTTTTATTATAAATTACATATATCATAACAATTGTTCTGACGAATACATAAATTAATTATGAATGTTAATTACACAATTATTATAACAATTACTTATATTAATGTTTTAGGGATATTAACAGGAATGGTAGTATTGAAATTATTATTATTAAACGTATTATTATTTTTGTACTAGTCTTCGAAATATTAATTTCATTACGGCCCTTTTTAATCTGTGATGCTATGTGAATTTTGTTTCTCAAAGAATTTTCTACGTATCCCTCTGCTACACTGGTTGATTTTTAGCCTCCGTGTCTCTTCAAATTGGTTATACTACCACCACTATCAGGAATAAAATGTTTGCGAAGAAGCTCAGCTTCTTCTCAAACAGTGCCCGGTGTATTTTTTGGTAGCTAGTAATTTAAGAAATTCAGCAATTTTGCCGGCGATATTAGCAAAAGTGTAAATACCAATAGGTTGTGTACTTAGTACATCTGCCGTTTTTGTAATATACAAATAATCTACGATGTGGTGTATTTGCTGAATGTTATGACAAATATTTCCTCTATGAAGAAGTATTATTTTTTCCAATAAAGACAAAGGTTTTTTCCATATTTATTTAAAATTGGGAATTTTAATTACTAACATAACTATCTTATCTTCTATATCAACCAAACACATTTTACAAAACTCTTTACGACGAAAAGCATCTGCTAAAACCAATGATCAATGCAACCTAAAACCTGCATAAAAATTAATCAAAAGGATGAAGAGAAATTACATTTAACTATAATACCTTTGTTTTTAGACAGAAGTTATCTCCAGCTCCGGGCCTTAAAAAGTAACTTGGAGTTCTCAGAAAGATGTTTTATAAGAACTTGAAGGAGCCGATATGTTTAAATGTTACATTCAAGGTAAAGATAATTTTGTTAACGCGAGAGATACGTATTTTTAAATACATCCGTACCGAAGATGCCAAATATTAACCCCAACATGGATTCTTTGTTAAACAACTTTTTGTAGTCTATAGTAATCAAAATCACATCTTTATCTTAAGTTTTAAAGTTTCTTTTTAAATATCTTTTTTAATATAATTGTAAGTCAATTTAATATGTTTAAATAATATAGCTTAAAGTAAAATATACTTTAAGCTATATTATTAAACTCTTACGGTTTTCTCAGTACCTTGTAATACAACCGAAATGCGCCACCCTGTAAACGTTGTGAGTTTAAAAATATATATATATATATATATATATATATATATATATATATATATATATATATATATATATATATATATATATATATAATAAAAAATATTATTAATTAACCCCAATAAAAAAAAATATTGTCACTGTAGTGAAAAATTAAAAAAACTTAATTAGTAAAAATTGTTTACGGAATTTTTTTTTGACTTTTAAACAAAGAAAAATGAATCAGGCGCTATATGCTTTTTTACCCCATAGTTGTTGTTTAAATTATTCAAAAATATACCTTTAATATTGTTAAAAGCAGTTTCTATTTGTAAGTATTTTCTAGATTTAATTAGTAAGTACTTTTAAGCTCTTAACAACGTCTGCTATTATGTATAAGTAGTATTTTTAACTTCAAAGAAAATAAATACAAGCATAATTACAAAAGAAAGTGTTACAAAGATATTAAATTTTATTAAAAAATAGCATAATATGCACAATTCGCAAGTTGTAAAAAATGTTAAAAACTTTAGATCAAAACGATCACGAAAACTGCCATAATTTAAATTTGTTTTTAATTTTACAAATTAAATTGGTAAAAATAAATGTTTTTTCATCAGCTTACTTATTTTTTTTTTATAATTAGAGGTTTTTTCAAAATATCGTGTTTTGAATATCTTAAAAGAGCAGCATTTTTAAAACCCATTTAAACCGCATTAAAAGCGCTATTTTAAAAAAGGAAAACAAGTCAAGAAGATTTGATTGCCTTTAAGATGCAATATCTAATCTCTTTGACCTAAGCTTCAAAACAGCAGAGGCGAGGATTTGTCAGCGGTGAAAATTTGTAGGGAAATCTGGCGAAGAGCTAACAGACACACAAACGTAACGCTTGTTTAAAATGACATCGTAAAAACCATTTTTTTAATATGGTAAGTAATAGGTCTGTTTGTAATTCAAAAATAGTTTACACTATTTTACACTTTTTGTACACCCTTAGTCCTAAAATACCCTTTCGACACAAGCGATTTAATAATATGCAAAAAATAGAGGGTAAGTGCAAAAATGTCTGGTAAAATAACACTTAAAACATAAAATAAAGCTTTTGAAAATATGACCCATGCATTTTTAAAGTATGATCCAATATTTAATTTTAATAGATAAATTATTATAATAATTCCACTCATGTATTTTAGGTATGGATTTTTTAATATTTAACTCTTTTGAAACGCACCACAATTTAATAAAAGCTAAACAATCGTCAAACCTCTCTTTATTTGACACTCTTTACTTTATTTTAACCTTAAAAACTTTGATACTGCTATCTGACTCAGGGTTTAAAGCTCAAAAACTTTTTTAAACGTACTTTACACTAAATTTGGTTTTATTTATTTTTAGTGTTCTTTTAATATTATTTATGGTTATTTTTATTATAACCTAACACCTATATGTGGTTCGGTATCGTAAAGAGGATATTATAATATATGTGACTTTAAATTTTCATTTCCTTATTAATTTTGCCAACACACACTTATCTTACAAACTTAGTCTAAAATATATATTTCTGTTTATTTTTATATTAATATTGTCCTAATTTTATTATCCTTTTTTTAGTATGTTATTGCTTACAAATTAGTTAACGCCAATGACATCATTGGTTAGAAATGGTGCTTGGTACCCAGTTGATTTTAGTTTAAGTAATTAAACATCTATTTGACCCTTAAGACACAGCCCTAACGTACGCTTTAAAAAAAATCTGTGTTTGAGTTAGATAGAGTATTAGTTTACGCCTCTGACATACACACTTTGACAGAAATTAAATATTAATAAAAAATACTTTGTTATATTTAGGAAAAACAGACACATTTTTTTGATCTGGGAAGTCTAAAAATAAAAAATTAAAACAAAAACAATACTTTTGCAATATATACTGAGTGGCGCAACGAAAACTAAAAAGTAATTGTTTCTGACAAATCACTACACTTTCTTAAAATCCCCGAGCAGTCGATTTTATTTTTAAAGGGATCACTTACTTATCGTATTTTTATTTATATTTCTACTACCTTTTAGAAGGTGGCGGCTTCTTATTTTCTACATGTGCCATATTCTAATCAAAGTACAGACGCCCTCTAGCACATATTTATCTTGGGTACCAAATTCATTTACATAGATATGCGGGATCACCGGCTTAACGTGCCTTCCAAAATACATGTGAGAGGATTAACTAGGCAAGCATACTACATAGTGGTCTGTCATTACCTTTTGTGAACTGACAAGCTATGAAAAAGTCCGATGGACAATGCGGGAATCGAACCCGGGTCTCCACGGTGAGAGACTGGTAGGCTGCCACTACACCAGCTTGACTACATAGCATAAAATAATATTGGGCAGGCACAATTTCAAAAAAAGAGACAAATTAGCACATGCGCATTTAAACCCTTGGTGTTAATAAAGGTAGATAAATATAACGATTAACGATTTAAAGGATATGGAATTTTGTGGATTACACAGCTACCCAAAAAAATAAAAGTAATCTTTACTTTACAGGTAATATATGTATCTCAAAGAATTTTTTTCGCCCTTACAGAAACTTTCCAACCTCAAAAAGCAAGTCTAAAATACTCGAATTCACAAAAGAAACAGCAACAAAAATAAAAAAAAAATGTCTTTTATTTTGCAAATGAATATTTATTGGAAAAGGGCCCTGAAAAAGAAACATTAACCCTCAGAATTAATTTGACTTGTAACGTTTAACCATCATTTTTTAAAACTTAACCGATTTACGCCAAATAAGAAGTTGTGTTCGTGAAATTTTAAATGGTGGGTCCAATATGTCGGACCTAATATCCATAACTCTTCGGTACATAGTGGTTTGAAAAATCGCTGATCACGAATTTCGGGTCAGATTTTTATAATTTAAAGTGGCGGATCCATTATGGAGAAATTATTTTTGAAACTCTTGTTTTTAATAAACTTCCAATAGTCTCTAATAAAGTAGTTACTTTGATTAACGCTTTAATGTTTAAATGCATAAATGTACAAAACTACAACTTTAAGTACACAGTGTTGAAAAGGAAATAAAAAGATCCTAAAATAAGGTTAAACTTGACCACCCTTTCTATTTTAGATTATAGGGTTTGTGTCATTTCCTTCTTAGGGGTTGCAAGTATGAGAGAAACATTATGCCTATAAGGTGTCTCTTTTAAATATTAAGCTGACGGGCGCTAGGTTTTTTTTAAATTAAGGATTTGCCCACCATAGCCTCTGTTTCATTTTTTTCATCTGACTGATGATCTGAGCGCCATCCTATGTATTTCCGTTACTGTAGAATAACGAAAAAATTAAAATATTATTTTTTATAACATCAAACCCTGACATATATTTATATTGTAAATCAGATTAGGTTAAAAAAAATGCTCTTAACTATTTTGACCACCACTAAGTTTCTAAAGTAAAACAAACTTTCTGTGAAAATTAAACTTGGAATGTTGTAAACAGTGACCTATAAAGCTGCAGTAGTACAAATTAAGTTTCGCGCTGCAATGCTAAGAGAAATTTGTTATTCAAGCAACTATTTGTCACCTAGTTGTAATTGTTAAAACTTTATTAAGTATTAAGTTAAAGCATAAAGTTAAAAAATTATTAACCATTTGGTTATATTATAAATAAAGGTTAAGAAACAAAAAAAAAGACATTTATTTGCTTTTACCAGCAATATTAAACTGTTTTGGTCAATTCCTTAATTGGTATGTTTAATAAAAAAATTTTTCAATAACACTAAAATCTTGGACTTCCATTGTCTTTATTTGTTATTTGTTACACAACGTTTCGGTTAGTGATGTATCTCCAACCGTTTTCAAGTGATAACTAAAAACTATTCTTAAAATCTACGACTTACATACTAACCCTTGTTCACCGAAGCTTGACCGACTTTTCACGGTTCTGCAACGGCTGCCAGATATTTGGAATATCGATGCTAGGCTTGCTAAATCCAATTTGGTTGTTTACAATTTTTACAACTTTTTTAAATTTTCTTTTTTATAGTGGGTTTCTTTATAAATAGTTTTTGCTTCGGATCACTGTATGCGGTGTTGTTCTGACCAAGCGTGTTTGGCACTTCCTGATTTCGACGTTTCACCTTGTTCCGTATGTTTTTTATGTTCTTTGATTGACTTCGAGTAGTCTTTTCGTTTCCCGATGTATACCTCACCACGTTCGCAGGGAATTTGGTACATACTGTCATTATTTGAAACACTGTTGTCTGGTCTCGTCTTAGTAAGAATGCTTCTCAGAGTAGTTTGTGATTTAAATGCCGTTTTAATATTATACTTATTTGCGACTCTGCGGATTTTTTCCGAATTTCCTTTAATATATGACATTGTCATAAATATTTGGTCATGTGGAGTCTCGTTTAACTTAGAGTTTTTTTTTTCTTATTTTGATATTTTTCGATCGTTTCTTTTACCCGTCTCTCACTGTATCCGTTTTGCTTAAGATCCCTAGTTATATTACTTCTTCTTGCAGGGATTCCTTACCGATACAAAAGGTCACCGCACGATTGTATAGAGTACGTATAACCCCTGTTTTGTTTCGTTAGAGTGATTGGAATTCTGGTGTAAATATTGTCCAGCTTGGGTAGGTTTTCTGTATACTGAGGTTTGTATATGTCCATTATTTTTTCTGACTAGAACGTCGAGAAAGGGTAGGGCCGAATTTTGCTCCATTTCCATTGTGAATTTAAAACAAGGTCGGAGGCAATTTAAATGTTTTAGGAAACTATCAAGTTCTTCGTCAGTACCTGTCCATACAATTAAAGTATCGTCAACATATCTTAGCCAAACTTTTGGTTTGATTGGTACAGTTCTAACTGCGTGTTCCTCAAACCATTCCATGTAAATATTTGCTGCCACTGGTGAGAGCGATGAACCCATGGGAAGTCCATTAACCTGCGCGTAGTATTCATCTTTCACCTGAAAGTAAGAACTTCGGAGGCAAAGCTCCAACAAGTCGCTTGTTACACTACTCATTACTCCATCCAGAGGCAGGGTGGTGCGCTCTATTAGTGTATGATCTTCTTTAAGCTTGGCCCGATAATGTTTAACGATTCTTTCACCGGTACGCTTGTATATAGACTTTTCACATCAAAACTCACAAAAGTATCGTCTGGCCATATTTCTACATACACAGTGGTTTAATAAGGTATAAAAAGTGTTTTGCCAGTGCAGTCGTGGGTACATTTCTAGAACTGGTGATGGGCCTTAAGAGTATATTGTCCTTGTGTATCTTCAGTAGTCCATAGAGATGTGGAGGTTTGTTGTTGTGTGGTGTTAAAAAGACCACTCGAAGTCAGAGTCAAAAAAAAAAAAAAACAAACGGAACAAGGTAAAACGTCGAAATTAAGAATTGCCGAACACACTTGGTCAAAACAACACCGCATACAATGGTCGGAAAACTATTCATAAAGAAACCCACCGGAAGAAAAGAAAATTTAATGAAGCTGTAATAATTGTAAGAAATCAAAATGTATTTAGCAAGTCAAGCATTATTATTCCAAATATCTGGCAACCGTTGCTGAACCGTGAAAAGTCGGTCAAGCTTCGGTGAACAAGGAATAGTATATGAGTCGTAGCTTTTAATAATAGTTTTTAGTTATTACTAGAAAACGGATGGAGATACATCACTAACCGATACGTTGTGTAACAAATAACAAATAAAGACAATGGAAGTCCAAGATTTTAGTGTATTAAAAACATAATATTGTCTAACACTTGCAAAGAAACGTTAAAAATAATTTTATTTTTTTTTATAATTTAAAAGTATGAACTTTGTTTTATTTTTTTAAAAGGTTGCATTTTTTTAATACGTTTAAAGTGTCCTAAAGATCTGTCAATTTATTCGTACATTCGCAGTTGTTAAAGTTGACATATAACAGTGTTGCCCTGTAACTAAAAATATTGAATATTATGCAGTGATAAAAGTCTTATATAGAAAGATGGGTTAAAGTATGTTTAAAATTTGCATCACTACCAAACATTGCACAATTACAGAATACGGATTTGGTAGATTGTTAAACCAAGAGAAATTCAGGAAAAGCCCTTAAAAAATTCTTTGGACAGTGTGAGCAATATTTTACCTAATTGCGGCTTTTTTAGCAAAAATCAAATGCTTTAAAAAATATAAAAGAATTTTCTGCATTGCTTCGTCCCCATTTATAAGACTTGAGTCTATCGCCTTGATCTTAAATCAGAATAAAAGGCTAAGGAGAGGTGTAAACCCAGTTTTTCGCCTCCGAAATGAGTCAGGGTCGAAAAATACATCAAAAAGATTTTAGCATCAGTTTTTTTGTTATAAAAAAGCAATTGTTCACGGATTGCCTCCAAAATGGTAAACTAATAAGCTTAGATTATTATTGAAACCCTCTGGACCAGTTGGATGTACAAATCCGTAAAACAAAGATCAGGCTTAAAAAGAAAAAAATCATCAAGACAATGCACTTTTCAATACGGTGAAAAAACCATTACGAAAATCGGTGAATTAAAGTACGAATTGTTGCAGCATCCAGCCAACAGCCATATTTCTCTCCCTGTAATTTATCACATCTCAAAAATTCAAGCGTAAAAAATGACTTTTATCGAATTCTAACTTATGGAATAAAAATTTTTAGTGAAATAGGTATATTAAAGTTTAAGGGGTTATATTAAATAAGTAATGTGTTTTAAACCATCAGATTGAGTTTTTCTTTCGAAAGACAAAACTTATGGATCAACCTGGTATATGCTTGCTAGCTTGTTTTCACGTGCTGCTTTGCATTTTCCAACTCTATTTCCAAAACTAAACTTAGCCACAATTGGCGTAATCGTTTAGGGTTGCGTCAGAGAACCTCCCATTTTGTGATAAATCCGGTGATATCTGGTTTTAGATAATAAAGGAAATTTTAAATTTTTAAAAATAGTTATAATTTTTGTTATTAAAAGCTGCTGTAATCAGGTGCTTTTGTGGATTTTATGTTTAATGCCTTAATTGCATTTAGCTACGAAGTGTAGTTAGCTACAAGTAGAATGCTGGTCTACAAGCAACAGCTAGTGCGTAAGATGCTCCGTTTTAATCAATAACTATTAAGGAAGCAAAACACGAATCCGGTTGTGAATCTTATGTTATCTGACTTAAACATGTATTGAATACTTTGACTTTTAAATAATATTTTCAATAAATTTGTTTCTTTAAAAATGTTCAAATGATACGACTAGTAAGTTGAACGCACTGACCAGGAGACGGGAATGTACCCGACTTCTCTCAAAGTCTTTACTAACCACACGTGCGTATGTATAACCCAAAACAAAAAAAAAACATCACTAGAACTCATTTTATGCCTACTAAGCTTAATAACACACTTTTAGATGGCTTGACTATCTTTACTTTTTAAAGCGCCAAAATATGGTGGCTTCTGCAATTACTGTGCTTGCGACGAAAAGAAAACTGTAGAAGATATATGGATTTTAACCCCTAACTACTGACACGGAGTCTGACAGACTCCGCTGCATAAATTTCTTACTGCTACTCCCACCACAAATTTTTCTAGCGTCTGTCGTTTCAAGTACCTTCCGCATTTTTAGTTGCCAGCAGGGTGTTAAAGTGGCTGGATCGTGAAATTTGATTTGCTTGAGATATACGCACCTAGGAGTCTGCTAGACTCCGTGTCAGTGTTAACGTTAGTAAATTTATTTTTTATTATTTCACTATCATGGCTAGTTTAAAGCCTAGCACATCTAAAAAGGTCAGTGTTCTTGACCCTAACTTTGAAGAAATCGTAAAAAAGTGGTTTGAAAGTTTAGAGAGTGACAATAGTGACATTGAACCTGAAGAAAATGTGTATATTGAGAGCGAACATGAAACAGCAAGCGAACAAGGATTGAGTTATGATGATTATGAACCCGATAACAAAACTCAGCAGATGGATATTTCTAACAGCGATAGTGATGGTGAGGATAAAAGTAATGCCGAACTAGATCGTGACCATACAGGTAAAAGTAATCGAGAAAAAAATTACTTGTATGGCAAAAATAGATTTAAATGGAGTACAAAAGAACCTACAAAAAACGTACGTACTCCAGCGCACAATATCGTAACTTTACCAGCGCTACGTGTAGTTGTAAATGATACTAATCCCAAGACATTCTTCTGTCAATTGTTTTCTGCCCCGATGTATGAACTAATTATAACGTGGACAAACAAAAAATTAGCTTCCATGCGATCAAAATATAAAAGGCAAAATAAACCAGAGCTTGTAGATATTGGTGTACGGGAATTAGAGGCGTTTTTGGGTTTATTGTTATTTACTGCAATATTTAAATCCAACGATGAAGACATTAGAAGTATATTTGCAACTGATGGTACAGGCAGGGATGTATTTCGAGCAGTAATGTCTCAAGAGCGTTTTTAATATTACTAACAGCTTTACGATTTGACAATTCGGACGACAGGGAAGAAAGAAAGAAGGAAAACCCAGTAGCTGCTCTAAGTGAATTGTTTGATATGTTTATTGAAAACGCTAAAAGCTCTTATAAGATAGGTGCAAACGCTTGCATAGATGAGATGTTGGTGGGATTTCGGGGCAGATGTAGATTTAAAATGTACATTCCCTCCAAACCAGAAAAGTATGGCATAAAAATAATAGCACTAACAGACGCCAGAACTCAATATTTATACAACGCCTATATTTATGGTGGCAAAAATAGTGACGGCTGTGGATTGACAATGGAAGAGAAAGAGCTCAGTAAACCAACTCAATCAGTAATAAGGCTCGCTAAATGTTTGTATAATTCAAATAGAAATATCACCGCCGACAACTGGTTTTCATCTGTAGAACTTGCTGAGCACCTGAACCTTCGGTGCAAGAAGAACGTCTACAAACCAGAAAATATTGCTATATATGCCCTTCCCGATTAAAAAGAAAAACTGCCTATACCTGCGTAACATTCAAAAAACCCATATGCCTTCAGTGTTCTCGTAAATGTTGTATAAACTGTTGTCATGGCCCAGAAGACGTCTAAAAAATTAGCGCTAATGTTTCCTGTGCAGATTTTTATGTCCTTCAATTTTAGAACTTAGTTTTGCTTTTCTTAGCTTTATTACAGTTTTATGTTAACAATTTTTTTGATACAGTATTGTATAAGCAACATGTTCCATAAACAAAAGCTCATTTGTTATATGATGTTTTTGAAATTTAAAAAAAGAATACAATTTTTTATATATTTTTTTTCTTCTGTTTTTAATAATATTCAAGTCTGTAATTTTAATAAACCTCTTATTAATATATTTGATGTTATTAATGTATAAATATAACCTTCATGCTGTTTGTTATATTTTTTTTATTTAAATATAGTAAGATGAGTCTGTGAGACTCCCTGTCCGTATTAGTGTTGGAAAAAAAGGTGTCCGTACTTAAGGGTTAAGACTTGAAGTAAACATACCCTAAACCAAGAGGAATTCAGTAGAAGCCCTTAAAAAATTTTTTGGACAGTGTGAGCAACATTTTACCTAATTGCGGCTTTTTCAGCAAAAATTAAATGCTTTAGAAAATATAAAATAATTTTCTGCATTGCTTCGTCCCTATTTATGAGACTTGAGTCTGAGGTGTAAACCCAGTTTTTCGCCTCCGAAGTGAGTCAGTGTCTGAAAATACATCAAAAAGATTTTATCATCAGTTTTTTTGTTATAAAAAAGCAATTTTGTTTACGGATTGCCTCCAAGATGGTAAACTAATAAGCTTAGATTATTATTGAAACCCTCTGGACCAGACTTGAAATAAACATATCCTATACCTTATGCAGTTGTCCACTTATAAGATACCACGCCTATAGGGGTCAGCCTGCATATCTAATTAATCAGTTAGTGGAAAGACTATAGTTAAAGAAAACATGTATTTATGGCAATTTTGTTTAATATTACTATTTTTTTAACAATGCATTTTTTATTTTGTTTACATTTAAAAGATGTAAGTCTACTACTTTTTATTTATCTTATTTTATTGTTTTTTTTAACTTTTCTTATCTATAAAAAGTATAACATAAAATTGTAAACTTAAAACTAATTATAAGATACTCACGACCAACTAATGCTGATACCTAATTGTCACTTATTAATAAAAGACTAATTATTCTTATTTTTGATGCCGCATTTAGAAGTTAGGTACAAACCATTTATTTTTAATGTTTTTGAGTTTCCATCTGATATTTAATAAATTAATAGCAATTGTTAAAGCGTAACAAATAGAAGTTTGAACAACAAAAGATTCATTGCTTTGCAGTCTAAAACTAAGTTTGTAATGGTGCAGAATTAGAGGCGACTGTTCCCAACTGCTAAGGTTTAATTTGCATTAGAAAATTGGTTTTTCTTTAGAAATACATTTGTAATATCTTATTTTAAAGTTATTTTTATTTTAAGGAACGTAGTAAGTAGGAAAATATAATACGTTATAAGGTACAGGGATATTCATTTTAAAGTAAACAGGGCTTTAGTTTTGAACGTCGCTGTACTTTTTTAAAAAACGAACATAGCCATGTGGTGTATTTTTTCTGTAGAATTAAATAATCTAATCAGAAAAACATTTGAAACAAAAACAAAAGAGTTACAGCACAAGTGACGTATTTTTTAAATGGAATACTCCGTATATTTTTATATTAATAGATAGATATTTTCACGAGAAATTCGGTGATATAGGGGTTGCTGGGTTTATTTCCTACGTTTCTGCTGCAATTGTTTAAACTGCATGTTACTATAAGGATAGTTTCACCTGAAAAAAACCTGGCTGCAACAGGTCACAGGAGCTTATTTCTCAAAGTCAAGAATTTTAAAAATACGTTTATTACTTTTTGAAGTAGTTTTATACTAAGGTTTTCATCAGAAGAACGGCTTTAAATTATAACTCTCTATTATAAATGTGGAGAAAACGCCAGAGAAACACAACGAAGATATGCTGCAAATTTGCACCGAAATATATCAGTAAAAACAGTTTTAAAACTGAAGGTCTTATTCGGAAAAAACAAAATCGTTACATATTAGAAAAAGGACTACAATGAGAAAAAGAAACCGAGATCGAGCTATTCTAAATTATTTTACTTTGTATCCTATGAAGTCAATTATTGACGCAGTTAGAAACTTGAGGTATGGCCCTGCAAGAAGAAGAGTAACCTATGCGACGGTTCAGAGAACACTAAAATATTTTAAGTATCTTCCATATTACGTTTTTCCCGTGCAGCATTTAACACGTGAACAAAAGGAACTTCCCTTTCAATTTGTTTCCCAAATTTTAATCCATGAACAAGATAACCATCCAACCCTGTTTCAAACAATTCTTTGGATGGATGAAGCTACGTTCACTACATCGGAAATGTTTAACCGACGCAATACGCAGAGCTGGACAAGACAAAATCCCAGGAAATTTCAAGGGAGGTATTCTCTTCATGTCTAGTGTGATGTGCTTAACAATAGAATTGTCGGGCCAATATTCTATGAGCGATCCTTAAATGGAGAAAGATATCTCAATCTTCTTGAAAACGATATTGAGGACATTTTCGAAAAATTGACACTCGAAACGTATCGCAAGATAATTTGGCAACAAGACGGAGCGCCACCTCATGCTGTTCGTCATGTTGTGCAGTATCTTAATCGCCGATACAATCAGTGGATTGGACGTTATGGCACTATTAGATGGCCGCAAAGAAGTTCAAAAATAAAGCCCTGCTTACTTAAATATGAATAACCCTGTACATATATTATTATATATGATATTACGAGATGGTTTTAAAATATCAACAGATAAAAAAATTATGGAATTTTTGGTGCAAAGAAAATTTTCAGATATGTTCGTCCTATTCACACTAATACATAAACTAAATCAGTTGTTTGCTTAGACCAAAGATATTTTAGGTAAAAAAAGTATAAAAATATTAAGTAAAAGGGTGGAAAAATAAAAAAAAATAGTTAAGAATTATGAAACAATTTTTCGCCTTACTAATGGCTTTATAAAAAACGACGTTTTATTGGAATTAAAAAACACAGTAGTATAGTTCTATTAATTATCTTCTTTGCCAAAAATATATATGTTGTATATCGATCATTGTCCTTAGTCTAAGTTATTATGTGGCCTTATTTGTAAATATTTTTAATTTAAAAGTCACTCACCTACCTAGTAGTGGAACACCGAATATATAAAAATATTAAAATAACTTAGGTATAATAGATGTAAAATAAAATAATATATATTAATCAATGCAAACTAAAATTAATGGTGGTTCATATTAATACGTAGTGATTTATTTTAATAAAATTAAAAAAATAAATAATCTGAACCAACACATTTTACCTTAAAATCGAGTTTGTATCAGTTGTAGCTTGGTCAAAGTATTTCGCTTAGCACCGTTAACTAAAATTATTAATAATATAATAATTGTGCAATGTTTTGTTATTGTCATATTTTTTAATAATAAAAAGTTATATAAGATTTATGTTTTATAACTATGCTGAGTAAAGATAAAAACCTATTTTTATATTTGCTAATTTTATGGTAATATGTATAGCTGTCAAGAGCAAATAATATTTAGCCAAATCGGATGACCAATAACATACAAACTACCACCTTGGTATTCCACGCATATTTAAACAAAATTTAATGGGGTTAAACTGACCATGGATTCATATTTAGCGACCTCAAAAGCATAATAGTCATTAAATCAATTGATTTTAATCACGATTTAAATCACGATTTAAATCACTTGATTTTTTAAAATTTAAATCATGATTAAAATCAAAAATAAAAATTATAAAAAATATAATTTATGATATGAAGAAAAATCGAAATAAAAATAAATTACGTTAGTATTGTAAATTAATTTATTACAAGAACACAAGAACACATAGATAGTATTATTATTGCAGAAAATATTCAAAACAAAAAACAAATTTAATTGAAATATTTCTAAAGAAACACGAGTTTGGCAGCTTTTCAGTACCTAATCGATTGCGTAGTTTAGAGTGCACTAAACCAAATGTTGAGAATATCCTCTCTACTGATGCAGACGAAGCAGCTGCACAGAGCAGTTGTGTAATTATGGGAAGTTCTTTTTCAATAATATCTGCGTTTCGTTGTGATTTCCACCAGTCAATAGGTTTTACGCTTTTCAGGATATCATCTTGAACATAATATCGTTAAAGGCTCTGATTTGGCAAGAAACTTGATGATTGTGGTAATAAACCACTATCTGGATACAGTTCTTTTGCAGTTTGTAATGCAATATTTTTGCAGTATATGTCAAATTTTGTGTTTTCGTTGGGTTGATAAGAAATGCCAGCAAATGATACGGGGTTATACACATATTATATCGATTTTTAAATTTTTGCAGTTGGTGTAATGTCAGATTAGTTTCTTCAAACTAATCTTCTAATATTTTAAATTGCTCTACAACATCTGAAATAATGGCGTCGGTCTTTTGCAACCTATCTATGGCAATGGAAATTGGCTTAAGAATTTTGAGGTAATCTTCAGCACTTCTCTTTAAATGGATGTTTGAAATTTTTTCCCTGATAATACTGTCAATCTTTTCTTTGTGTTCTTCACTGATTCTAAAAAGTATGGGCCATGATTCGGTAAATACTTGCAAGCAGTCTGCAAGCGAGTTCCATCGAACATCACTAGGTATGACTAGTTTTTTGCCTCCTTCTTTGGCATATGTTGCAGATGCAAAATTATTGTTCCTAAAGTACTTTACGATTTGGACTACATGCTCTTTTATATCAACGATTTCCAAATCTTTACATAATAAATTTAGTATATGTGTAGCACAGCCATATGGTATTACATTGAATTTATCAGATGCCTTTATTTCATTTCGCATTGAAGACATGTTAGCTGCATTATTTGTCACGAAACTACTCACTGTACAATCATACTCGGTTTTTAGTTTGTTTATAAGGGTTGCTGCAATTTCTGTTAGGTAGTCGGATGTATGTGGATGCCCAGTTGTATCTACAGTGTCGAATAGAAAGGAGGAGCCATTTTCTGCAGTAACTGTTGCACATACTATGGGTTCATTATGCACATTAGACCATCCATCGAGTGAAAGACAAACGTTACTTCTAGTCAACCCCTTAAAGCATTTGCTTCTTTCTTCGGTATATATTTGATCAAGCAGTCTGCCTGACACATCGTTTCGACTGGGCGGTACATATCCAGGTCGCAGTAGTGCTATAGCTTTCTTAACTTCGGATTGCTCCAGGCAGATAAAACTGCTATTAGTTGCATAGAGGGCTCTGGCAATCTGCTTATTAATTTCATTTTTGGTAGGCTTACTAGTACGTACAACAAAAGACATCAGAGATCCAGAAGAAATTGTGTCAGTAATGTCAGTATTGTCAGTATTACATTCTTTTCTTTTTTTGTTTACTGGGATTGAAGGGGAAACTGAGTGTGATATACTTGCTTGAAAGTTTTGTTCAGTTTGAATTTGTGACGTATTTATGCTTGAAGTACGTTGTACCTGCATTTAAAAAAAAAGCAATATGAGTCTTCAATTGTCCATAGATGATAGATGTATGTAAAGTATCTAAGAAAACACATTGGGTCTGGTGCGCTTTATGTATCACGGAATTTTATAATTTTTCTAGTTTGGTTTGATAGAGCCCGTCAAATAGAATCGATTTAATTTAAAGCGAAAAATAAAAAATCGCTGAATGAGCCACTTTTTTGAGAAATAAAAGGTGTTGTGTTGTCATAGTTACATACCTTAATATTACTTGGATAAAAAATAAAATAAAAATTGATTTTTTTCAAAAAATATTGTTCATCGAAGAATTTTTTGTTGCAAATAGTGTTTAGTGTTAAAAAAAACGTATCAATTCCAAAGCATTTTCAAAAATTGTGAAATTCCGTGACACATAAAGTGCACCAGAAACCAACACATTGATCACATTGTTGTAAAAATAAGTTTTTAAAAATTTCCAAACATGGAAAATTGGAAAAATATTTCAACACCATTTTTAAAAATTAACAAATAATAAAAAGGTACTTACGGTTAAAACTGATTGTGATTGTGATAACGTTGACGAGAATGACGAGTCATCATTATTTACATTTTTACATTTTTCCCACTGCTTTTTCATCCTCTCCACCATGAACTTCCCGGAGCAAACCTTTCTTTAAATCCACTACTAACAGTGAATTCTAAAAAACTTTACTACATCCATGACGTCACAAACACATTTAAACTACTCATTGATACCGGTGCTGGCATTTCTATTTTTAAAGAAAATACAGAAAAAAACTTTCCAAATCGCACTCCCGAAAACGTCACAGTACAAGGAATAACGAATCAAAAACTGTCTATTTCACAGTCAACCCTTATACCTTTTAATAAGGGTGATTCCATAAAGTATTTATTTATAATTTAGATATAGATTTTGACGGCATCCTTGGTCTTGATTTTTTAGAACATTATGAATGCATTATAGACTTGAAATCAAAAATCTTATCACCAATTTTAAGACTATACCCCTACATAATTTCTAACCCTATAATAAAATCAGATAATTTAAATTCAAGCAACAATAAAATTTTAATAGACGGTCGAACTGAAAAGATTTTTAAACTAACTTAGGTTACCAAACGCGCTTGTACACGTTAACGAAAAGGGTGAATTTTTTATTACTATAATTAATGCCAACGTAATACCAAAAAATATCGACTTTTCGGATCTTTCTATTGAACCTTTTACCCCCAGCGAGACCATATTAAACCTTAATACTCAAAACGAGCCTAATACCTTTCAAGTTGACAGAGTTCAAACAATTAA